>QPMI01000194.1:0-150000 GCA_004431415.1 Cyanophora paradoxa | reverse complement strand
CGCCGGCCGCGGGTCAAGCCACGCATCCAGTCCGGCGCCCCGGCCGCGGGCCGAGGCGTGCGAGTGGTGATCCGCCCCGTGCTTGCGCTTGAAGGGCTTGACATCGCCGAGCTGAAGTCCGCCTGAACCGGAGTCCGGCAAGATCTGCACCCGACCGTACCGGCCTTGTCAGAGCCGTCGTCGAATGTGCACGCCCAGCTTGGGATTGCCGGGCGGCGCGCGAGATCACCTAGGCCTTCCATCTGGCAAGAGTGTGGCATGTTTGAAGAGATCGGAATCGCCGAGCTTGAATCTGCTGACGGCGGGCGCGGGGCACTCAGAACCATCGGCGCACACTCGTCCAAGCGGCGCGCACCGAAACGCGGCGTCGCGGGCGCCTTCTTTCTGCACTGGCGAACGTGCTTATACAGGTTGTCCTGCCGAGTGAAGTGCTTCCCGCAGCGAGTGCATTTGCCGCCCGGATGGCAGCCGCGCGGGTCGGAGCAAGGCTGCAAGCTCGAGCAAAGCTCAACTTCGCTTGCGACTACGTCTGTCGGCCGCGGACCCGGGCGAAGGGCCATGACGACGCAGGAGAACGAAGTACGGGTACGGCAACACGATCTCCTCCAACTCTCAGGAGCGCTTTTTTTCGGCGCCCGGTACAACAGGTACTTGAGGCGGCCTAGCGCGCCGCACGCCGCTTCTCGAGCCCGGGCATGTATGACAAAGTTTGTAGAGCGCATCGAGAGCAATCAGGAGCACGTGGTCCGGCGCGTATAGCGATAGCAGGTGAGGCGCGACTTCGACATGTTTGCGCAGCCCCGCCCTTGCATTTTTTTCGGCCGCTCGCAGCGGCTACGATGCGATCACACCTATACGAGAGCGCATGCAAAGAATCGCATCTTACAAAAATTGCTAACACAGAAAGTACGCCGCACCAACTCACCAGGGGAGCAAGGGAGGGGGTACCCCCCCTTGCAACTTGCACCGGTACCTGAGCCACGGTGCAGGTGAGCCCCCCCCCCCGCCCCTCCCCCCCCCTCCCCTCCCCCGGGAGCTGCCACCTCGGCGCGCGCAATCGACTGCCTCATGGAAGGCATCCAGTCGGTGGTCCAGAACCTCCGGTGCACCCTCCCTGCCGGGCCCTCCCCCCCCGCCGCTGCCACGGCCGCCACGCCGGTGCCTTCGACGGCCCCGCCCGCCGCCATGCCGTCCCCATGGCCCCCCCGTCGATTGCCCCGGCACCAGGCTCCAGGCTGTAGCGCTGTCGGCGCCCCGCGGGGCGATCGATTGAGTTGGAAGAAGAAGAGTATGTATAAGACACGCCCAAGCCGGTTGTGCGGTTTTGACGAAAGGCGAAGGACCCGAAGGCCCGAAGCACAATCGACAGTGAACCAACCAGACAAGGGTAGTGGCGGCGCAAACGCCTTACAGTCTACCGTGTATGCCCCGGCGGTCTGGCGCTCATACACGCAGACACGGAAAGCAACCACAGACATCCCAATGCGGGCCTCTTCCTAATGCCGGCCTGGGGGAGTCCTGGTCACGATCTCACGTGTGAAACCTTCAGCCATCAGTCATGTCATCAGTCTCTTCGTCAGAGATAAGCACCATTGGGGAACCTGGGTCATCAGCGAGATCCATAGGGGCAGCGGATGGGAGGGTTGGAGGAGGTGAGGGCCGAAAACATTTGAAAGAGACCTGAGGTAGGACACCAGGAACGTTGTCACCATGATCCAGAGCACCAGGGTCTGGAGAAGACACGCGACGACGCTTAGGCGGGACAATAGAAGGAGAAAGAGGATCAGTATCCATGGGCATCATAGGCGCAGAAGAAGGCAGAGGGGCAGAAGAGGGAGGAGCTAGGGAAGCAATGACAGCATGACTCGCAAAGTCGGGCTCAACATCAACAGCGTCGATTCGGATAGGAGAGATCGGCAGCATATCAGGGGCAAGCTCAGTGTCATCCACATAGATGATAACTTGAGGAGAGGGCGGAGGTGAACCTGTATCAGACGAGACTGGGCAGCTGGAACAGCTGGGACCAGCTGGCCCTGCTGCCTGAACTCGAAAGGCTGTCGGCGGGTCCTACCAATGAGACTTTCTAGTCTGAGGGCCTCCTCAGCCCAGCCCTTGAATCATCGAATTCGAAAAAGATACAGGTCGCGCAAACGAAGGAGTGTTTGCACAGAAGGCCTTTGCATCATCGCGGCATGGAAGTGGACAGGCCTAGAATTTGGAAGGATCAGGGCATCTCTTAGTGTGATCTCTGCATAAATAGGCCTCCCGTGGGCACTGTCCTCGTTTTACTTGGAGCTTGTCTGTCCAGTCGTACATGTACAGTGCCAATGCATATGCCATCATGGATGAATGGGCCTGGCCTGGCATCATGGATGCGGTCCATCTGATGATCATGATCGGTATAAGCATCTCATGAGCACGAGGGTCACGGCATCTCCGCAGCTGTTACACGCTCGATATCTCGATCAGCTGCAGGCCTTCTCGTGACTCAGTGAACATGTACACCTTCCTGCAGATGGGGCCCAGGCCGGGGATTTTTAAATACTAAACGCCACGCCTCCAGGCTGCCCCCCCACCCTAGCTTTCATGACGACGACAATCTGAGGGCGCATTCACCCTAGCTTTCTGAGGGCGCATCCAGCAGCTGACTCAGCCGTGCTGGGAGTTCACCAACTGCCGCAGTGCTTTTCTTTGTATGCAAGCGCATGTGAGCAGCAGAGCGCTAGCCCCTCAACTGCCTCGCCTTGCTGGCCCACTGCCTTCAATGTTCTTGTGCTGGATGGGCTTGCGCAGACGAGACTGTGTTTTCGGGAAAAAATTAGGCAGTAGTCATAAGTAGTTCATAAGTAGTCAATCTTAGCAGGCGGAAAGCGAGAACTAGGACTACCACCCACATGTACAATCTTTAATCTCCCGTTCTACGGTTTGCAAAGGATTGGAAGGCAACCGATCGCGAGGGACATGCCACGGTGGCACAAGGAAGGAGGCACATGCACATGTGCATACTTGCACCGGTACCTGAGCCACGGTGCAGGTGAGTACGCCCCCCAACCCCCCCCCCCCCCCCCCCCTCCCCGGGAGCTGCCACCTCGGCGCGCGCAATCGACTGCCTCATGGAAGGCATCCAGTCGGTGTCCAGAACCTCCGGTGCACCCTCCTGCCGGGCCCTCCTCCCCGCCGCTGCCACGGCCGCCACGCCGGTGCCTTCGACGGCCCGCCCGCCGCCATGCCGTCCCATGGCCCCCCGTCGATTGCCCGGCACCAGGCTCCAGGCTGTAGCGCTGTCGGCGCCCCGCGGGGCGATCGATTGAGTTGGAAGAAGAAGAGTATGTAAAAGACACGCCCAAGCCGGTTGTGTGGTTTTGACGAAAGGCGAAGGACGCGAAGGCCCGAAGCACAATCGACAGTGAACCAACCAGACAAGGGTAGTGGCGGCCCAAACGCCTTACAGTCTACCGTGTATGCCCCGGCGGTCCGGCGCTCATACACGCAGACACGGAAAGCAACCACAGACATCCCAATGCGGGCCTCTTCCTAATGCCGGCCTGGGGGAGTCCTGGTCACGATCTCACGTGTGAAACCTTCAGCCATCAGTCATGTCATCAGTCTCTTCGTCAGAGATAAGCACCATTGGGGAACCTGGGTCATCAGCGAGATCCATAGGGGCAGCGGATGGGAGGGTTGGAGGAGGTGAGGGCCGAAAACATTTGAAAGAGACCTGAGGTAGGACACCAGGAACGTTGTCACCATGATCCAGAGCACCAGGGTCTGGAGAAGACACGCGACGACGCTTAGGCGGGACAATAGAAGGAGAAAGAGGATCAGTATCCATGGGCATCATAGGCGCAGAAGAAGGCAGAGGGCAGAAGAGGGAGGAGCTAGGGAAGCAATGACAGCATGACTCGCAAAGTCGGGCTCAACATCAACAGCGTCGATTCGGATAGGAGAGATCGGCAGCATATCAGGGGCAAGCTCAGTGTCATCCACATAGATGATAACTTGAGGAGAGGGCGGAGGTGAACCTGTATCAGACGAGACTGGGCAGCTGGAACCAGCTGGGACCAGCTGGCCCTGCTGCCTGAACTCGAAAGGCTGTCGGCGGGTCCTACCAATGAGACTTTCTAGTCTGAGGGCCTCCTCAGCCCAGCCTTGAATCATCGAATTCGAAAAAGATACAGGTCGCGCAAACGAAGGAGTGTTTGCACAGAAGGCCTTTGCATCATCGCGGCATGGAAGTGGACAGGCCTAGAATTTTGGAAGGATCAGGGCATCTCTTAGTGTGATCTCTGCATAAATAGGCCTCCCGTGGGCACTGTCCTCGTTTTACTTGGAGCTTGTCTGTCCAGTCGTACATGTACAGTGCCAATGCATATGCCATCATGGATGAATGGGCCTGGCCTGGCATCATGGATGCGGTCCATCTGATGATCATGATCGGTATAAGGCATCTCATGAGCACGAGGGTCACGGCATCTCCGCAGCTGTTACACGCTCGATATCTCGATCAGCTGCAGGCCTTCTCGTGACTCAGTGAACATGTACACCTTCCTGCAGATGGGGCCCAGGCCGGGGATTTTTAAATACTAAACGCCACGCCTCCAGGCTGCCCCCCCACCCTAGCTTTCATGACGACGACAATCTGAGGGCGCATTCACCCTAGCTTTCTGAGGGCGCATCCAGCAGCTGACTCAGCCGTGCTGGGAGTTCACCAACTGCCGCAGTGCTTTTCTTTGTATGCAAGCGCATGTGAGCAGCAGAGCGCTAGCCCATCAACTGCCCTCGCCTTGCTGGCCCACTGCCTTCAATGTTCTTGTGCTGGATGGGCTTGCGCAGACGAGACTGTGTTTTCGGGAAAAAAATTAGGCAGTAGTCATAAGTAGTTCATAAGTAGTCAATCTTAGCAGGCGGAAAGCGAGAACTAGGACTACCACCCACATGTACAATCTTTAATCTCCCGTTCTACGGTTTGCAAAGGATTGGAAGGCAACCGATCGCGAGGGACATGCCACGGTGGCACAAGGAAGGAGGCACATGCACATGTGCATACTTGCACCGGTACCTGAGCCACGGTGCAGGTGAGTACGCCCCCCCAACCCCCCCCCCCCCCCTCCCCGGGAGCTGCCACCTCGGCGCGCGCAATCGACTGCCTCATGGAAGGCATCCAGTCGGTGGTCCAGAACCTCCGGTGCACCCTCCCTGCCGGGCCCTCCTCCCCGCCGCTGCCACGGCCGCCACGCCGGTGCCTTCGACGGCCCCGCCCGCCGCCATGCCGTCCCCATGGCCCCCCCGTCGATTGCCCCGGCACCAGGCTCCAGGCTGTAGCGCTGTCGGCGCCCCGCGGGGCGATCGATTGAGTTGGAAGAAGAAGAGTATGTAAAAGACACGCCCAAGCCGGTTGTGCGGTTTTGACGAAAGGCGAAGGACCCGAAGGCCCGAAGCACAATCGACAGTGAACCAACCAGACAAGGGTAGTGGCGGCGCAAACGCCTTACAGTCTACCGTGTATGCCCCGGCGGTCCGGCGCTCATACACGCAGACACGGAAAGCAACCACAGACATCCCAATGCGGGCCTCTTCCTAATGCCGGCCTGGGGGAGTCCTGGTCACGATCTCACGTGTGAAACCTTCAGCCATCAGTCATGTCATCAGTCTCTTCGTCAGAGATAAGCACCATTGGGGAACCTGGGTCATCAGCGAGATCCATAGGGGCAGCGGATGGGAGGGTTGGAGGAGGTGAGGGCCGAAAACATTTGAAAGAGACCTGAGGTAGGACAACCGTGACGTTGTCCTCATGATCCAGAGCACCAGGGTCTGGAGAAGACACGCGACGACGCTTAGGCGGGACAATAGAAGGAGAAAGAGGATCAGTATCCATGGGCATCATAGGCGCAGAAGAAGGCAGAGGGGCAGAAGAGGGAGGAGCTAGGGAAGCAATGTCAGCACGACTCGCGAAGTCGGGCTCAACATCAACAGCGTCGATTCGGATAGGAGAGATCGGCAGCATATCAGGGGCAAGCTCAGTGTCATCCACATAGATGATAACTTGAGGAGAGGGCGGAGGTGAACCTGTATCAGACGAGACTGGGCAGCTGGAACCAGCTGGGACCAGCTGGCCCTGCTGCCTGAACTCGGAAGGCTGTCGGCGGGTTTTAGTCTGAGGGCCTCCTCAGCCCAGCCCTTGAATTCGAAAAAGATACAGGTCGCGCAAACGAAGGAGTGTTTGCACAGAAGGCCTTTGCATCATCGCGGCATGGAAGTGGACAGGCCTAGAATTTTGGAAGGATCAGGGCATCTCTTAGTGTGATCTCTGCATAAATAGGCCTCCCGTGGGCACTGTCCTCGTTTTACTTGGAGCTTGTCTGTCCAGTCGTACATGTACAGTGCCAATGCATATGCCATCATGGATGAATGGGCCTGGCCTGGCATCATGGATGCGGTCCATCTGATGATCATGATCGGTATAAGGCATCTCATGAGCACGAGGGTCACGGCATCTCCGCAGCTGTTACACACTCGATATCTCGATCAGCTGCAGGCCATCTCGTGACTCAGTGAACATGTACACTCCCCTGCAGCTGGGGCCCAGGCCGGGGATCTTTAAATACTTAACGCCACGCCTCCAGGCTGCCCCCCCACCCTAGCTTTCATGACGACGACAACCTGAGGGCGCATCCAGCAGCTGACTCAGCCGTGCTGGGAGTTCACCAACTGCCGCAGTGCTTTTCTTTGTATGCAAGCGCATGTGAGCAGCAGAGCGCTAGCCCATCAACTGCCCTCGCCTTGCTGGCCCACTGCCTTCAATGTTCTTGTGCTGGATGGGCTTGCGCAGACGAGACTGGAGAAGAAGAAGAGTATGTAAAAGACACGCCCAAGCCGGTTGTGTGGTTTTGACGAAAGGCGAAGGACGCGAAGGCCCGAAGCACAATCGACAGTGAACCAACCAGACAAGGGTAGTGGCGGCCCAAACGCCTTACAGTCTACCGTGTATGCCCGGCGGTCCGGCGCTCATACACGCAGACACGGAAAGCAACCACAGACATCCCAATGCGGGCCTCTTCCTAATGCCGGCCTGGGGGAGTCCTGGTCACGATCTCACGTGTGAAACCTTCAGCCATCAGTCATGTCATCAGTCTCTTCGTCAGAGATAAGCACCATTGGGGAACCTGGGTCATCAGCGAGATCCATAGGGGCAGCGGATGGGAGGGTTGGAGGAGGTGAGGGCCGAAAACATTTGAAAGAGACCTGAGGTAGGACACCAGGAACGTTGTCACCATGATCCAGAGCACCAGGGTCTGGAGAAGACACGCGACGACGCTTAGGCGGGACAATAGAAGGAGAAAGAGGATCAGTATCCATGGGCATCATAGGCGCAGAAGAAGGCAGAGGGGCAGAAGAGGGAGGAGCTAGGGAAGCAATGACAGCATGACTCGCAAAGTCGGGCTCAACATCAACAGCGTCGATTCGGATAGGAGAGATCGGCAGCATATCAGGGGCAAGCTCAGTGTCATCCACATAGATGATAACTTGAGGAGAGGGCGGAGGTGAACCTGTATCAGACGAGACTGGGCAGCTGGAACCAGCTGGGACCAGCTGGCCCTGCTGCCTGAACTCGAAAGGCTGTCGGCGGGTCCTACCAATGAGACTTTCTAGTCTGAGGGCCTCCTCAGCCCAGCCTTGAATCATCGAATTCGAAAAAGATACAGGTCGCGCAAACGAAGGAGTGTTTGCACAGAAGGCCTTTGCATCATCGCGGCATGGAAGTGGACAGGCCTAGAATTTTGGAAGGATCAGGGCATCTCTTAGTGTGATCTCTGCATAAATAGGCCTCCCGTGGGCACTGTCCTCGTTTTACTTGGAGCTTGTCTGTCCAGTCGTACATGTACAGTGCCAATGCATATGCCATCATGGATGAATGGGCCTGGCCTGGCATCATGGATGCGGTCCATCTGATGATCATGATCGGTATAAGGCATCTCATGAGCACGAGGGTCACGGCATCTCCGCAGCTGTTACACGCTCGATATCTCGATCAGCTGCAGGCCTTCTCGTGACTCAGTGAACATGTACACCTTCCTGCAGATGGGGCCCAGGCCGGGGATTTTTAAATACTAAACGCCACGCCTCCAGGCTGCCCCCCCACCCTAGCTTTCATGACGACGACAACCTGAGGGCGCATCCAGCAGCTGACTCAGCCGTGCTGGGAGTTCACCAACTGCCGCAGTGCTTTTCTTTGTATGCAAGCGCATGTGAGCAGCAGAGCGCTAGCCCATCAACTGCCCTCGCCTTGCTGGCCCACTGCCTTCAATGTTCTTGTGCTGGATGGGCTTGCGCAGACGAGACTGGAGAAGAAGAAGAGTATGTAAAAGACACGCCCAAGCCGGTTGTGTGGTTTTGACGAAAGGCGAAGGACGCGAAGGCCCGAAGCACAATCGACAGTGAACCAACCAGACAAGGGTAGTGGCGGCCCAAACGCCTTACAGTCTACCGTGTATGCCCCGGCGGTCCGGCGCTCATACACGCAGACACGGAAAGCAACCACAGACATCCCAATGCGGGCCTCTTCCTAATGCCGGCCTGGGGGAGTCCTGGTCACGATCTCACGTGTGAAACCTTCAGCCATCAGTCATGTCATCAGTCTCTTCGTCAGAGATAAGCACCATTGGGGAACCTGGTCATCAGCGAGATCCATAGGGGCAGCGGATGGGAGGGTTGGAGGAGGTGAGGGCCGAAAACATTTGAAAGAGACCTGAGGTAGGACACCAGGAACGTTGTCACCATGATCCAGAGCACCAGGGTCTGGAGAAGACACGCGACGACGCTTAGGCGGGACAATAGAAGGAGAAAGAGGATCAGTATCCATGGGCATCATAGGCGCAGAAGAAGGCAGAGGGGCAGAAGAGGGAGGAGCTAGGGAAGCAATGACAGCATGACTCGCAAAGTCGGGCTCAACATCAACAGCGTCGATTCGGATAGGAGAGATCGGCAGCATATCAGGGGCAAGCTCAGTGTCATCCACATAGATGATAACTTGAGGAGAGGGCGGAGGTGAACCTGTATCAGACGAGACTGGGCAGCTGGAACCAGCTGGGACCAGCTGGCCCTGCTGCCTGAACTCGAAAGGCTGTCGGCGGGTCCTACCAATGAGACTTTCTAGTCTGAGGGCCTCCTCAGCCCAGCCCTTGAATCATCGAATTCGAAAAAGATACAGGTCGCGCAAACGAAGGAGTGTTTGCACAGAAGGCCTTTGCATCATCGCGGCATGGAAGTGGACAGGCCTAGAATTTTGGAAGGATCAGGGCATCTCTTAGTGTGATCTCTGCATAAATAGGCCTCCCGTGGGCACTGTCCTCGTTTTACTTGGAGCTTGTCTGTCCAGTCGTACATGTACAGTGCCAATGCATATGCCATCATGGATGAATGGGCCTGGCCTGGCATCATGGATGCGGTCCATCTGATGATCATGATCGGTATAAGGCATCTCATGAGCACGAGGGTCACGGCATCTCCGCAGCTGTTACACGCTCGATATCTCGATCAGCTGCAGGCCTTCTCGTGACTCAGTGAACATGTACACCTTCCTGCAGATGGGGCCCAGGCCGGGATTTTTAAATACTAAACGCCACGCCTCCAGGCTGCCCCCCACCCTAGCTTTCATGACGACGACAATCTGAGGGCGCATTCACCCTAGCTTTCTGAGGCGCATCCAGCAGCTGACTCAGCCGTGCTGGGAGTTCACCAACTGCCGCAGTGCTTTTTTTTGTATGCAAGCGCATGTGAGCAGCAGAGCGCTAGCCCATCAACTGCCCTCGCCTTGCTGGCCCACTGCCTTCAATGTTCTTGTGCTGGATGGGCTTGCGCAGACGAGACTGTGTTTTCGGGAAAAAAATTAGGCAGTAGTCATAAGTAGTTCATAAGTAGTCAATCTTAGCAGGCGGAAAGCGAGAACTAGGACTACCACCCACATGTACAATCTTTAATCTCCCGTTCTACGGTTTGCAAAGGATTGGAAGGCAACCGATCGCGAGGGACATGCCACGGTGGCACAAGGAAGGAGGCACATGCACATGTGCATACTTGCACCGGTACCTGAGCCACGGTGCAGGTGAGTACGCCCCCCCACCCCCCCCCCCCCCCCCTCCCCCGGGAGCTGCCACCTCGGCGCGCGCAATCGACTGCCTCATGGAAGGCATCCAGTCGGTGGTCCAGAACCTCCGGTGCACCCTCCCTGCCGGGCCCTCCTCCCCGCCGCTGCCACGGCCGCCACGCCGGTGCCTTCGACGGCCCCGCCCGCCGCCATGCCGTCCCCATGGCCCCCCCGTCGATTGCCCCGGCACCAGGCTCCAGGCTGTAGCGCTGTCGGCGCCCCGCGGGGCGATCGATTGAGTTGGAAGAAGAAGAGTATGTAAAAGACACGCCCAAGCCGGTTGTGCGGTTTTGACGAAAGGCGAAGGACCCGAAGGCCCGAAGCACAATCGACAGTGAACCAACCAGACAAGGGTAGTGGCGGCGCAAACGCCTTACAGTCTACCGTGTATGCCCCGGCGGTCCGGCGCTCATACACGCAGACACGGAAAGCAACCACAGACATCCCAATGCGGGCCTCTTCCTAATGCCGGCCTGGGGGAGTCCTGGTCACGATCTCACGTGTGAAACCTTCAGCCATCAGTCATGTCATCAGTCTCTTCGTCAGAGATAAGCACCATTGGGGAACCTGGGTCATCAGCGAGATCCATAGGGGCAGCGGATGGGAGGGTTGGAGGAGGTGAGGGCCGAAAACGTTTGAAAGAGACCTGAGGTAGGACAACCGTGACGTTGTCCTCATGATCCAGAGCACCAGGGTCTGGAGAAGACACGCGACGACGCTTAGGCGGGACAATAGAAGGAGAAAGAGGATCAGTATCCATGGGCATCATAGGCGCAGAAGAAGGCAGAGGGGCAGAAGAGGGAGGAGCTAGGGAAGCAATGTCAGCACGACTCGCGAAGTCGGGCTCAACATCAACAGCGTCGATTCGGATAGGAGAGATCGGCAGCATATCAGGGGCAAGCTCAGTGTCATCCACATAGATGATAACTTGAGGAGAGGGCGGAGGTGAACCTGTATCAGACGAGACTGGGCAGCTGGAACCAGCTGGGACCAGCTGGCCCTGCTGCCTGAACTCGAAAGGCTGTCGGCGGGTCCTACCAATGAGACTTTCTAGTCTGAGGGCCTCCTCAGCCCAGCCCTTGAATCATCGAATTCGAAAAAGATACAGGTCGCGCAAACGAAGGAGTGTTTGCACAGAAGGCCTTTGCATCATCGCGGCATGGAAGTGGACAGGCCTAGAATTTTGGAAGGATCAGGGCATCTCTTAGTGTGATCTCTGCATAAATAGGCCTCCCGTGGGCACTGTCCTCGTTTTACTTGGAGCTTGTCTGTCCAATCTTACATGTACAGTGCCAATGCATATGCCATCATGGATGAATGGGCCTGGCCTGGCATCATGGATGCGGACCATCTGATGATCATGATCGGTATAAAGCATCTCGTGAGCACGAGGGTCACGGCATCTCCGCAGCTGTTACACACTCGATATCTCGATCAGCTGCAGGCCATCTCGTGACTCAGTGAACATGTACACTCCCCTGCAGCTGGGGCCCAGGCCGGGGATCTTTAAATACTTAACGCCACGCCTCCAGGCTGCCCCCCCACCCTAGCTTTCATGACGACGACAACCTGAGGGCGCATCCAGCAGCTGACTCAGCCGTGCTGGGAGTTCACCAACTGCCGCAGTGCTTTTCTTTGTATGCAAGCGCATGTGAGCAGCAGAGCGCTAGCCCATCAACTGCCCTCGCCTTGCTGGCCCACTGCCTTCAATGTTCTTGTGCTGGATGGGCTTGCGCAGACGAGACTGGAGAAGAAGAAGAGTATGTCAAAGACACGCCCAAGCCGGTTGTGCGGTTTTGACGAAAGGCGAAGGACCCGAAGGCCCGAAGCACAATCGACAGTGAACCAACCAGACAAGGGTAGTGGCGGCGCAAACGCCTTACAGTCTACCGTGTATGCCCCGGCGGTCCGGCGCTCATACACGCAGACACGGAAAGCAACCACAGACATCCCAATGCGGGCCTCTTCCTAATGCCGGCCTGGGGGAGTCCTGGTCACGATCTCACGTGTGAAACCTTCAGCCATCAGTCATGTCATCAGTCTCTTCGTCAGAGATAAGCACCATTGGGGAACCTGGGTCATCAGCGAGATCCATAGGGGCAGCGGATGGGAGGGTTGGAGGAGGTGAGGGCCGAAAACATTTGAAAGAGACCTGAGGTAGGACACCAGGAACGTTGTCACCATGATCCAGAGCACCAGGGAAGACACGCGACGACGCTTAGGCGGGACAATAGAAGGAGAAAGAGGATCAGTATCCATGGGCATCATAGGCGCAGAAGAAGGCAGAGGGGCAGAAGAGGGAGGAGCTAGGGAAGCAATGACAGCATGACTCGCAAAGTCGGGCTCAACATCAACAGCGTCGATTCGGATAGGAGAGATCGGCAGCATATCAGGGGCAAGCTCAGTGTCATCCACATAGATGATAACTTGAGGAGAGGGCGGAGGTGAACCTGTATCAGACGAGACTGGGCAGCTGGAACCAGCTGGGACCAGCTGGCCCTGCTGCCTGAACTCGAAAGGCTGTCGGCGGGTCCTACCAATGAGACTTTCTAGTCTGAGGGCCTCCTCAGCCCAGCCCTTGAATCATTGAATTCGAAAAAGATACAGGTCGCGCAAACGAAGGAGTGTTTGCACAGAAGGCCTTTGCATCATCGCGGCATGGAAGTGGACAGGCCTAGAATTTTGGAAGGATCAGGGCATCTCTTAGTGTGATCTCTGCATAAATAGGCCTCCCGTGGGCACTGTCCTCGTTTTACTTGGAGCTTGTCTGTCCAGTCGTACATGTACAGTGCCAATGCATATGCCATCATGGATGAATGGGCCTGGCCTGGCATCATGGATGCGGTCCATCTGATGATCATGATCGGTATAAGGCATCTCATGAGCACGAGGGTCACGGCATCTCCGCAGCTGTTACACGCTCGATATCTCGATCAGCTGCAGGCCTTCTCGTGACTCAGTGAACATGTACACCTTCCTGCAGATGGGGCCCAGGCCGGGGATTTTTAAATACTAAACGCCACGCCTCCAGGCTGCCCCCCCACCCTAGCTTTCATGACGACGACAATCTGAGGGCGCATTCACCCTAGCTTTCTGAGGGCGCATCCAGCAGCTGACTCAGCCGTGCTGGGAGTTCACCAACTGCCGCAGTGCTTTTTTTTGTATGCAAGCGCATGTGAGCAGCAGAGCGCTAGCCCATCAACTGCCCTCGCCTTGCTGGCCCACTGCCTTCAATGTTCTTGTGCTGGATGGGCTTGCGCAGACGAGACTGTGTTTTCGGGAAAAAAATTAGGCAGTAGTCATAAGTAGTTCATAAGTAGTCAATCTTAGCAGGCGGAAAGCGAGAACTAGGACCACCACCCACATGTACAATCTTTAATCTCCCGTTCTACGGTTTGCAAAGGATTGGAAGGCAACCGATCGCGAGGGACATACCACGGTGGCACAAGGAAGGAGGCACATGCACATGTGCATACTTGCACCGGTACCTGAGCCACGGTGCAGGTGAGTACGCCCCCCCAACCCCCCCCCCCCCCCCCCCTCCCCCGGGAGCTGCCACCTCGGCGCGCGCAATCGACTGCCTCATGGAAGGCATCCAGTCGGTGGTCCAGAACCTCCGGTGCACCCTCCCTGCCGGGCCCTCCTCCCCCGCCGCTGCCACGGCCGCCACACCGGTGCCTTCGACGGCCCCGCCCGCCGCCATGCCGTCCCCATGGCCCCCCCGTCGATTGCCCCGGCACCAGGCTCCAGGCTGTAGCGCTGTCGGCGCCCCGCGGGGCGATCGATCGAGTTGGAAGAAGAAGAGTATGTATAAGACACGCCCAAGCCGGTTGTGCGGTTTTGACGAAAGGCGAAGGACCCGAAGGCCCGAAGCACAATCGACAGTGAACCAACCAGACAAGGGTAGTGGCGGCGCAAACGCCTTACGGTCTACCGTGTATGCCCCGGCGGTCCGGCGCTCATACACGCAGACACGGAAAGCAACCACAGACATCCCAATGCGGGCCTCTTCCTAATGCCGGCCTGGGGGAGTCCTGGTCACGATCTCACGTGTGAAACCTTCAGCCATCAGTCATGTCATCAGTCTCTTCGTCAGAGATAAGCACCATTGGGGAACCTGGGTCATCAGCGAGATCCATAGGGGCAGCAGAGGAGAGAATTGCAGGAAGTAAGGGCCGCAAACGTTTGAAAGAAACCTGAGGTAGGACACCAGTAAAGTTATCACCATGATCAAGAGCACCAGGGTCTGGAGAAGACACGCGACGACGCTTAGGCGGGACAATAGATCATCTAGAAGGAGAAAGAGGATCAGTATGCATGGGCATCATAGGCGCAGAAGAAGGCAGAGGGGCAGAAGAGGGAGGAGCTAGGGAAGCAATGACAGCATGACTCGCAAAGTCGGGCTCAACATCAACAGCGTCGATTCGGATAGGAGAGATCGGCAGCATAACAGGGGCAAGCTCAGTGTCATCCACATAGATGATAACTTGAGGAGAGGGCGGAGGTGAACCTGTATCAGACGAGACTGGGCAGCTGGAACCAGCTGGGACCAGCTGGCCCTGCTGCCTGAACTCGAAAGGCTGTCGGCGGGTCCTACCAATGAGACTTTCTAGTCTGAGGGCCTCCTCAGCCCAGCCCTTGAATCATTGAATTCGAAAAAGATACAGGTCGCGCAAACGAAGGAGTGTTTGCACAGAAGGCCTTTGCATCATCGCGGCATGGAAGTGGACAGGCCTAGAATTTTGGAAGGATCAGGGCATCTCTTAGTGTGATCTCTGCATAAATAGGCCTCCCGTGGGCACTGTCCTCGTTTTACTTGGAGCTTGTCTGTCCAGTCGTACATGTACAGTGCCAATGCATATGCCATCATGGATGAATGGGCCTGGCCTGGCATCATGGATGCGGTCCATCTGATGATCATGATCGGTATAAGGCATCTCATGAGCACGAGGGTCACGGCATCTCCGCAGCTGTTACACGCTCGATATCTCGATCAGCTGCAGGCCTTCTCGTGACTCAGTGAACATGTACACCTTCCTGCAGATGGGGCCCAGGCCGGGGATTTTTAAATACTAAACGCCACGCCTCCAGGCTGCCCCCCCACCCTAGCTTTCATGACGACGACAATCTGAGGGCGCATTCACCCTAGCTTTCTGAGGGCGCATCCAGCAGCTGACTCAGCCGTGCTGGGAGTTCACCAACTGCCGCAGTGCTTTTTTTTGTATGCAAGCGCATGTGAGCAGCAGAGCGCTAGCCCATCAACTGCCCTCGCCTTGCTGGCCCACTGCCTTCAATGTTCTTGTGCTGGATGGGCTTGCGCAGACGAGACTGTGTTTTCGGGAAAAAAATTAGGCAGTAGTCATAAGTAGTTCATAAGTAGTCAATCTTAGCAGGCGGAAAGCGAGAACTAGGACCACCACCCACATGTACAATCTTTAATCTCCCGTTCTACGGTTTGCAAAGGATTGGAAGGCAACCGATCGCGAGGGACATGCCACGGTGGCACAAGGAAGGAGGCACATGCACATGTGCATACTTGCACCGGTACCTGAGCCACGGTGCAGGTGAGTACGCCCCCCCCACCCCCCCCCCCCCCCCCCCTCCCCCGGGAGCTGCCACCTCGGCGCGCGCAATCGACTGCCTCATGGAAGGCATCCAGTCGGTGGTCCAGAACCTCCGGTGCACCCTCCCTGCCGGGCCCTCCTCCCCCGCCGCTGCCACGGCCGCCACGCCGGTGCCTTCGACGGCCCCGCCCGCCGCCATGCCGTCCCCATGGCCCCCCCGTCGATTGCCCCGGCACCAGGCTCCAGGCTGTAGCGCTGTCGGCGCCCCGCGGGGCGATCGATTGAGTTGGAAGAAGAAGAGTATGTAAAAGACACGCCCAAGCCGGTTGTGCGGTTTTGACGAAAGGCGAAGGACCCGAAGGCCCGAAGCACAATCGACAGTGAACCAACCAGACAAGGGTAGTGGCGGCGCAAACGCAAGGGTAGTGGCGGCGCAAACGCCTTCCAGTCTACCGTGTATGCCCCGGCGGTCCGGCGCTCATACACGCAGACACGGAAAGCAACCACAGACATCCCAATGCGGGCCTCTTCCTAATGCCGGCCTGGGGGAGTCCTGGTCACGATCTCACGTGTGAAACCTTCAGCCATCAGTCATGTCATCAGTCTCTTCGTCAGAGATAAGCACCATTGGGGAACCTGGGTCATCAGCGAGATCCATAGGGGCAGCGGATGGGAGGGTTGGAGGAGGTGAGGGCCGAAAACATTTGAAAGAGACCTGAGGTAGGACACCAGGAACGTTGTCACCATGATCCAGAGCACCAGGGAAGACACGCGACGACGCTTAGGCGGGACAATAGAAGGAGAAAGAGGATCAGTATCCATGGGCATCATAGGCGCAGAAGAAGGCAGAGGGGCAGAAGAGGGAGGAGCTAGGGAAGCAATGACAGCATGACTCGCAAAGTCGGGCTCAACATCAACAGCGTCGATTCGGATAGGAGAGATCGGCAGCATATCAGGGGCAAGCTCAGTGTCATCCACATAGATGATAACTTGAGGAGAGGGCGGAGGTGAACCTGTATCAGACGAGACTGGGCAGCTGGAACCAGCTGGGACCAGCTGGCCCTGCTGCCTGAACTCGAAAGGCTGTCGGCGGGTCCTACCAATGAGACTTTCTAGTCTGAGGGCCTCCTCAGCCCAGCCCTTGAATTCGAAAAAGATACAGGTCGCGCAAACGAAGGAGTGTTTGCACAGAAGGCCTTTGCATCATCGCGGCATGGAAGTGGACAGGCCTAGAATTTTGGAAGGATCAGGGCATCTCTTAGTGTGATCTCTGCATAAATAGGCCTCCCGTGGGCACTGTCCTCGTTTTACTTCTAGCTTGTCTGTCCAGTCGTACATGTACAGTGCCAATGCATATGCCATCATGGATGAATGGGCCTGGCCTGGCATCATGGATGCGGACCATCTGATGATCATGATCGGTATAAGGCATCTTATGAGCACGAGGGTCACGGCATCTCCGCAGCTGTTACACGCTCGATATCTCGATCAGCTGCAGGCCTTCTCGTGACTCAGTGAACATGTACACCTTCCTGCAGATGGGGCCCAGGCCGGGGATTTTTAAATACTAAACGCCACGCCTAGCTGTCATGACGACGACAATCTGAGGGCGCATCCAGCAGCTGACTCAGCCGTGCTGGGAGTTCACCAACTGCCGCAGTGCTTTTTTTTGTATGCAAGCGCATGTGAGCAGGAGCGCTAGCCTCGCCTTGCTGGCCCACTGCCTTCAATGTTCTTGTGCTGGATGGGCTTGCGCAGACGAGACTGTGTTTTCGGGAAAAAAATTAGGCAGTAGTCATAAGTAGTTCATAAGTAGTCAATCTTAGCAGGTGGAAAGCGAGAACTAGGACTACCACCCACATGTACAATCTTTAATCTCCCGTACTACGGTTTGCAAAGGATTGGAAGGCAACCGATCGCGAGGGACATGCCACGGTGGCACAAGGAAGGAGGCACATGCACATGTGCATACTTGCACCGGTACCTGAGCCACGGTGCAGGTGAGTACGCCCCCCCCCCCCCCCCCCCCCCCCCCCCCCCCCCCCCGGAGCTGCCACCTCGGCGCGCGCAATCGACTGCCTCATGGAAGGCATCCAGTCGGTGGTCCAGAACCTCTGGTGCACCCTTATTGCAGTGAGCATATACTGCCATTATTCCAAGTCCCTGTAGACCTGTACCCCCAGTCTGTACCTGTACCCCAATGATACCAGTCCCCAGCTAAACTATGCTGGCAACATCCCTCGCCGGACGCCACGCGCACTCCGTGCCGGACAGCTAGCCTAGCTGCTCTGGCCGGGTCGGTGGTAGCCGTGTGGTCTACGTGGAGATCGCAGCGCAACGGGCAACTCGCCCATCCTGCCGGCTAGTGACTACGAGGGGGATTGGATCGTCAGCTTGCAACTCAACGGCAGCTCCGGAGCTGGCCGATTCGCTCGCGCGGTCGGTCCGGCGGACAAGGAGCAGCATCGGCCCGGACGTCGCGCTCGCGCAACCGTCCCGCCGACGCAGCTGCTGGCAAGCACACCGGACACCGTTCGCACACGGTGGGAGCCCGCGCTTCGCGCCGCTTAGGGTTCGCCCCGAAGCGACCGCGGTTCCGCAAGCTCCAGGCCTAGCGATCAACTGGCTCGCTGCGAGGGTTCGTCCCGAAGCAGTCGCCGGATAGCGCAACGAGAAGCCGCGTGCTCGGGCTCGCCCAAAGCACGCCAGCATCTCGGGCCTGCCGACCATCGCCAAGAGCCAAGGTTGAATCTTGCCGCGGCGAGTGCCTAGCGCACACCGGGAGCTTACCGGACACGTTTTTACATACAGTATACGGACACCGGCGGCGCGTGCGTCATCACGGACAAGAACGGAGTAACGGTCGATAACGGCAACATCGACCACACCCCGCCACGACGCCCGCCTCAGCGCCGCGCACGTCTCGACTCCTCGAAGGGGGAGACTCTGTCAAAATTTTCGGCACAGACACTCTGGCGACTCCAGTCAACGGCCGACCGTCGCGACTCCTCGGAGGAACCGACCTCGACCACGACCGCCACGACGCCCGCTTCAGCGCCGCGCATACCACGGGCGCTTGAAGGGGGAGACTCTGCCGAAATTTACAGCGATTCCAGGCCCTAGCACGCCAACGATCGACGACTGCGGCTGCGGACTGACACGCGGGACACGCGACTTACACCCTCACTGACACTACCACTCCTCCTTTCCTACCTTTACGTCTACACGACTTCATCATGTCCCGACACACGCGGCCCGCCCTGGCCCGCGTCTCCGACTTCTCGGCGATTGCGGCGGTCGCGGCGTCGCAGGAGATGCCCCAGCACCAGAAGTACGCTCGCCAGATCCAGCCGAAGGAGGAGCCGGTGCTGTTGAAGATCAACGAAGGCAACGTTTACACGTTCGGCTACCCGATGACGCACGCGAACGTCAAGCGGACGCTGGATCAGCTCGACAGCATCGTCAACCGTAAACCTTTCTTCGCGGGCAACCCGACCACGCCAGACGAACGCGTCCGCGGCTCACTGATGCTCCGGGAGCTGGCGCAACTGTTTTCTCCAGAGGAGACGGACTTGTACCGCACCCGCCTGACCCAACAGGCGGACTTTGACAAGTACATCGTGCAAGCGGAGGCGAAACGGGCGGCGCAGGAGGCGGTGGTGGAGGCCTTCAAGGCCGACCCCGGGAAGTCTCAGGAGCAGAAGGACCACGCGCAGGCGCAGCTCAACGCTCTCGAGGCGACGGTCCTCCAGGCGCGGGACATGATCCCGACGACAACTATCCGCTCGTACGAGGACTTCTGCACGTACGCACGCTCGCGCATCGACGAACGTGACAAACGGAACCTGGCGACGTGGGCGGACACGATGTACTACGGGATCCCGCCGCGGCTCCAGTTCGACTTGACGGTGGAGGCGCTCCAAGTCTCAGGCGTATCGATGACGCCAACGCTCATCGTACAGAAGCTGGAGACTCAGATTAACCTCCGGGCACGTGAGCACGACGACACTTGGGAGGTTTACCGGGACGATGCCGACCGCCGGCGTTCCAACTTCGACCTGTTGGTCGACAAGGTGATGCCCCAGCTGCGGGAACTCCAGCGGACGACCGAGAACGCCTTTCCGAACGACCCGGGCCTCGCGACGACGTCCTTCATCCAGCGGGCTCAAGATTGGTTGGAAAAGCCGGAGATCAGGCGCAAGTCGAAACAAGTCACCCTACTCGCAGGCGACACCCCGGCGAGCGTGGAGACAGGGGGCCCGGCGCGTGCCGTCCGCATGACACATGCCGAGGAGACGGAGGACGTCTTCGACAACCGCCGACAGGATCGCGAACTGACCGGCCTTGACACGACGCCGTACAAACGCCCCCGACACGAGACTGCTGGTTCACCGACGGGCACGCGAGAGTGGATGCCGAGCCCGACGGAGGGGTTGGCGGCACGGTTCGACAACAGCGCTAACATCGACATGCTGCGGGTGACGGAGTCGCTCCGAGCCCAGGTTCAGGAGCAGCATCAGCAGACGCAGGCTCAGCTTAACCAGCTACAGACCGCGATGGCCTCGCACATGCAGTCAGCGGCGCAGATGGCGCAGGCGGCGAACATCGCGGCGGTGCAGGCGACGCAGTTGTCGGCAGCGCAGCTGGCTGGCTCAGCCTTCCAGGCGGCGCCGTACAACCCGAACCGTCACGTCCCGCCGCCACGGCCATCACAGCCCCACGGCTTCTTCCAGCACGCTTCACACTCGCCGGGTCAGAAGCCGAGCCCCCACGTACCGTGCACACTCGTACTTTCGCCCGACGGACGCGTCTGCGGCGTCATTCACTCCGTCCGGGCCAACAAGTACAAGCAGCTCATCGCATTCATTGACGTGGCCGACCCGAACCGCACGGAGCCGGTGACGAAGCAGCTGGGTCGGCCGCTGGTGCCGGAGTGCATGCTGGATTACTGCAGGCGTTGCGAGGCGATCTTCGGCACGGAGAACAGCAAGCACTGGCATGACGACGTCGCAGTCTGCGCGATCCTGAGGGCCCTGCGCGCATTGGCGCCCCATCCCAGCCACCCCCAACTCCCCGTCGGCTGGTACCAGGCACTGCTGGACCGCGGCATCCTCCGGCCTTCACGGAAACCTCAGTTTGCGCCGTTCAACCAGCAGCTCGCCCTCCCGGCACCCCAGCCACAGCTCGCCCTTCCGGCGCCCCCGCCCCAGCTGGCGCTCCCCGCTCCGCCGATGCAGCAACCGCCGCAGGCGACGCAGCAGCAGCGGTGGCAGCAGCACGCAGGCGGCGCGAACCGGAACACCGGGCGGCCGGGGGGCGGCGGAGGCCGGCGGGACGACCCGCGAGGCCCACTCGTCTGTTACAACTGCGGCAAGGAGGGTCATGTGGCTGCGCGCTGCCCCGACCCTCCGCGGGAGCGGCGTGGAGGAGGCGACTACCGCGCGGTGCAGCCCCCGGCGCAGGCGAATTACGCGGCGACGGGCGCGAACGCGACTCCGACGGCACCGGCCCAGCCGCCGATCTCGCAGGAGCAGGTCAACTCGATGCTACAGGTGGTCCAGGCGGCACTCCTGAACAAGGCGGGCACCAACGCGGTCGCCGCCAACACTCCGGAGGCCGAGGCCCTCTGTAGGGAGGTCATCCGACAGTACCTCCAACGCATGGCCGAGGAGAAGCTTACGGGATCAGAACGCCGGCGGAGGAGGCGAGCAGCACGCGAAGCGGTGGACGCGACGGCTGCGGGTGCGGAGCAGCTGGAACTGCGGACGGCCAGTTGGGAAGACGACGGACGGATGGAGAGGCAGTCGGACGGCACGCCGTCATCCAACTGGGCTACACCGGCGGGCTCGTCGGGATCAGCATCGCCCATGTCGACGGGCACACCGCGCGGACGGGAGCCGATGGTAACGGACGGCGCTGCGGCCGGGCTCGCCCAAACCGCACAGCCGGACGGGACCTGTGACGACGCGACGGACCCACTGCACGGACCTGAGACGGCAACAGTGAACGGCGCTGCAGTCGGGCTCGCCCAAACTGCACAGCCGGACACGACGCCCGTCAACACGGCGGCGACGGAGACGGGACCGACCGACCCCGCGTCAGAGCTCGCTCGAAACGCGCAGTCAGAGTCGGCCCCACTCTCTACGTTCTTCACTTCCGTGCTGGAACGGGCCCGACGAAGCTTCGCGGCCCTGCACATCCGCCTCCAAGGCGAGGCAGTCATGCCGGAGGAGGAGCGCACCGCTGCTCGGCAGGAGCGGGAAGAGGACGACCCGGGGTCGGGGTCGGAGGACTCGGAGAACGACAGCCTCGACGGCGGGCCACTGCGCCTCCGAGGAGGAGGAGGCAGCAATACGCCAACCCCGGACGGAGGCGACGACGCCTTCAACTCGGAGGCAGTCCAAGACGTTATCGACCCGATGCCGCCGCTCACCGCACTGCCGGCACCCGTGCCGCTGGGCCCGGGCCAGATCGAGCTCTTGGGCGTGGCGGTCGACCCGGCGGAGATGGCCGCGGCGGAAGAGCAGGACGACCCGCCTCCGCTCTGGCGCTCCGACGACGAGGCGAGAGGCGACCCGGACTCCGACGACGACCTCTATCCACCGACGGGGACGTACCCGAACGGCTACGACAGCGATTGCAGCTCGACCGCATACTACCCGACTACGATGCTTGACATCGAACTCGCCGACGCACGAGCAGCAGCGGCTCGGCGGGGCGTCACGGTGGAGCAGCACCTGGCGGAGCAGCTTGCGGAGGCTGAGGCGGCACTTGACCGCCCCCAGAGCCCCAGCGACGTCTGGGCGGGCGTGGCCGCGAGGATGTCGCCGGGCAGCGAGCGCGCCCCGGGCAGCATCAGTACGTACGTCGACGAGTGGCTCCTGGGGATCGCAATGACAACGGAGGCGAACCCGGCGGCGGACACAGCTACACCGGCGACACCCGCGGCGGCGACGGTCCTCCGGGCACGGGCCCGCCTGCTGGCAGGACGAGCGATCGCCGACAGAGCCGCACGCCACCGCACGGACGCTCGCGACACCCAACGCGAGCTGCAGGGCGACGCGACGGCGCGCGACGACGTTGCGGATCAAGTACACGACGGCCTCATGCAACCAGCCGTGCTCCGCCTGATTGCTCAGGAGGCCGCGAGGAGGGTGATTGGGGCGCGGGCGGTCGATCGCGGGACCACGTACCAGGCCGCCCAGCAGACGATCAGAGGCGACGTCACGGCGGAACGCGAGCTGACAGAGGCTGTCCTGGCGGACCTGCGGCAGTGGCGTCAGACAGGCGCAGCGGCGGAAGCGACGGCAGCGGTCACGGAGGCCTGCAACACCCCCATGTTGTACACGGTCTACGACACCACGTCTGGCTTCCTCAACCCGCCCCAGCAGACGCCTACGCTCATCGCCCCTCCCGCGCACCTTCTTCACCCGGGAGTCATGCCCTTTGGTTCGAGCTCGGGGACGAGCACAGGGCTGTACGACCGAACGGTGGAGGACGTGCTCGCGATGCAATTAGCGGGGCTGCTGGATGCTGATGGACAACCCACGGCAACTGCCGACGCTGGCCGTGACCAGACGCGGGAGACGGACGCGGCCGAAGTGCCGCATACACCGACGTTCGCAGAGGGGAGGACACGCGTCGAGATCATCGCGAACCTGCTGCGAGCGGTCGAGAACAGACTGGAGACCATGCCGCCCCCGCCGCCTCTCCCGCACATGCCCCCGATTCACTACGTCGACGACGAGGCGATTATCCAGGGTCAGGCTGAGACCATCGTGGATGCCATCATTGCTACGCTCCGACACCGCGTGGATGACCCGCGCACGGAGCTCCGGCGACGCTTGGGGGATGAGCTCTCGAGGTGGACGGGGGGGCCGTATATCGTTTACCACAATCGGGGGCAGATTGCACGGCTCCATGCAGCTTTCCTACGGGCACTCGATCGCATCGCCATCATGCAGCAGTGCCGCCCACCACCACCGCCGCGCCCGCGGCACGAATCCGACGACGACGAGGATGACCTCAACGGCTTCGGACCCTCCGACGCGGCTACCAAGTCGAACGCGGGACGGACGGCACAAACCACAGCAACGACTGCGAGCGGCTCGGGGAGACGCCGGCCGTCCCCGCTGGAGGAGGTGGACCCGCTGGAGACTCTCCTGGAAGTCTTCTACCAAGCCAAGCTAGCAGTGCACGCAACTACGGATGCGCCAGACACCGCGGGCACAGTACTGCGTCTTCGCGGAGGAGCGGGCAAGCGGACCCGGTCGACCGCAGGCATCAGCTCAGGCGAGGACGACCCGCCACTGCAGCGCCCAAACCGCCCAGCGACGCCAGCCGTGACAGACCCCGCGCTCGGGCTCGCCCAAAGCGCGCAGGCCGTGATGACGACGGCGTCAGCAGAGGCCGCAGAGTTGCAGCGCGTGGAGAAGTTGGCACCCGCTGGCGAACGATGCCTGATGGCGGCGGAGGCCGCGGAGACGCAGCGCGCGGAGGGCGCGGAAACGCCACCTGCAACGGACCCCACGCTCGGGCTCGCCCAAAGCGTGCAGGCCGTGACGGCGGCGTCAGCAATGGAGGAGGACGCGAAGGCGTTGGCACCCGCTGGCGAGCGGTGCCCGACGGCGGCAGAGGCCGCGGAGACGCAGCGCGCGGAGGGCGCGGAAACGCCACCTGCAACGGACCCCACGCTCGGGCTCGCCCAAAGCGTGCAGGCCGTGACGGCGGCGTCAGCAACGGAGGAGGACGCGAAGGCGTTGGCACCCGCTGGCGAGCGGTGCCCGACGGCGGCAGAGGCCGCGGAGACGCAGCGCGCGGAGGGCGCGGAAACGCCACCTGCAACGGACCCCACGCTCGGGCTCGCCCAAAGCGTGCAGGCCGTGACGGCGGCGTCAGCAATGGAGGAGGACGCGAAGGCGTTGGCACCCGCTGGCGAGCGGTGCCCGACGGCGGCAGAGGCCGCGGAGACGCAGCGCGCGGAGGGCGCGGAAACGCCACCTGCAACGGACCCCACGCTCGGGCTCGCCCAAAGCGTGCAGGCCGTGACGGCGGCGTCAGCAACGGAGGAGGACGCGAAGGCGTTGGCACCCGTTGGCGAGCGGTGCCCGACGGCGGCAGAGGCCGCGGAGACGCAGCGCGCGGAGGGCGCAGAAACGCCACCTGCAACGGACCCCACGCTCGGGCTCGCCCAAAGCGTGCAGGCCGTGACGACGGAGGCGACGGCAGCGGAGCCAGGCGGCGACGTCGTAACAACACCACCACCGGACGCCCCACAGGAGCACACGTACTCTCCGAACTCGCCTTCCCATCCGGATCACCCCATGAACATCACGAGGATGGAGATCGACTCGCCGTCAGAGCACACGCATGACGAAGCGGAGCACACGTGGGAGGCGAATTATCGACGACGGCTGAAGACGGGCCAGACGATTAACAACGACACTCGATACCGTGCACTCGCAGAGTACACGATGGACAAGTTCGGAGTCCCGCGGTCGTCAAACGTGAGACGCCAGGTGGCTGACGGATTGACGCGCAACATGGGCCCCCCACCCCGAACGGCACCAGCCCACCAGGCCCTACACCCGGGCAACGCGGAACTGATTGCGGAACTCACACGGGCGGACGCGGGCGAACTGCTCAACGCCCATGCAGGCCCGATTGACGAGCGGTGGCTTGGGCTGTGGGGGAGGTTGACATCAGACGGACGTTGGCGACTCCTCCAGTGGACGGCAATGGAACGCAACGTCGACACGGCTACGCTGGCCGCGCAAGAACACCGAGAACGAGCGGCGAAGTTCGCTGAGATCCAGGCGGCGGGCGGGGGCCGGCGGATGCAGGAAGTCGAGCGGGGCGAGGAGCCACGCGCGTGGGAGACAACCGTGGCGGCGGACGTCGCGCGGGCTTACGCGGTCCACCGGGGCATCGACAAGGAGATGTCTACCGCCGGGATCGGCGACGGCAACGTGGAAGAAGCCCTGAGGTCGCTGAGCTCTCGTGAGGCCGGCTACTACAGGGTCGTCAGTCGGGCGGTCTTCACGATGCTCGGAACCAACACGGTCTGGAACCCGCAGTGGATCACGGGAGGACGCCCGGGGGGCCCCCCGCCGCCCCACTTACCACGATCCATGAGACCAAAGGAGCGGTCGATGATGGACTACGAGTTCACGAACCCATCGCAAGAGGAGGGCGTTCGCGAGCGGCAGATCTGGCAACACCTGGCGCCGCTGATGGAGGTCGTCAAGCCGTGGGTTGGACTCACGGATACAGCCCGCTTCGGAGCACTCGCTGCGGAGGCTGACAAGCGACGTGTCTCGGTGGAACAGCTGCCGGACATACTGATTGAGGAGTGGGGACAGCTCTGCGACCTCGCGCGGCAAGCAGGCTACTTGCGGTGGGAGCGCGTCGCAACGGGCGCGGATAACCCCAGGCACCAGCACGTCGCGGTGGCCGACATTTTCGTCCAGACACTCGACCTTCTCGGCCGCCTGGACCACGAGCGGGACCGGCACCACCCGGGCCTACCCTGGTTCAAGGTGTTCCGAGCGCTGGCGGCCGAAGAAGCGGGTTACGGGAAGGGGAGGCGGGCGCGAGAGCTGTACGAGCAACTCGCAACCCTACGGGACTCCGTCACAGGACGTGCTGAGACGGAGACGCTACTGAAGATGTACCGCGGGGAAAACGGCTGGGACGGCTGGCAGTACCGGCTGCCGCACGCAACGGCGTCGGCAGAATTCTCAACGGTCTACACGTCGCGCGACCTGAACAAGACGCGAACGGGGGAGAGGCCGTACATCGACAGGGACCTGACCGAGCCATTCCGGATGGATACCGAACTCCCCAGGCGTGACTTCAGCATCTGGATGGCGCGCCAATCGCGTTATGTACGTGACGGGAAGAGCCTTCCCTCGCCACCGCTGAGCCGACACTGGGGAGAGGGCGCGTACGGCACAGACAAGGAGAGTCTCGTGGTCACGACGCAAGTGGAAGTGCAGGCAGCACTACTACACGCCAAGCTTCCGCAGTTCAGGCGGGCAATGGCAGCACTGATCATGACGGGGTTCTCGGGCTTCGTCGACCCCTTTGTCGAAGCGCCGGAGCGGCGTTGCAGCGGGGAGATCAGCGACGCGGCATGGCGCGACTCGGCCAGGCAGGGCCTTTCGTGCCTCGGACACGATAGCCTTCTCGCACTGTTCGGCGTCGAGATGCGCGAGATCGGACACTTCACCAACGCGGTCGACAGCATCATGCCCACGCTCGTCGCGTTGGGTATCGAGCTTGGCAGACGGCTGAATGGCGAGCGTCAGCGACGCGGGCGAGGCGCCCCCATCCAGTTCGACACGGGGCTTCTCGAAAAGGCGCTAACGTCCCAAGCAATGGATGAGGCAGTCGAGGAGGCTACCCGTTACGTCATGCTAGCGGCAGCCACGATGGAGACGCCGCCAGCACTGGAGGAGTGCCCCGACGCCGAGGTCGCTTTGCGACTCCGTACGCACGCGATAACGTGCGGACTGTCACTCTTCCTCGCGGCGCGGGACCCGAGGGCGGAAGGAGGTCTCCAGTGCCCTCGCACACTGTGGGACTCGAAGGGCAGCGAGGTCGAGTGGGTGGATGTGCTCAACACGAACCGAGCGTTCGACTACGACCTCCCGGACGGGTTCCTGGTGACGTTCCTCGTGGAGATCTGCGAGAGCTTCTTAACGGTGGCGCGGTATGCACGCACAATCGACGGGCGTACACCGACGATCGCTACGGTGGCTGCAGCGGAGGACAACGAGAGCAGGGCCCTCTTCACGCGCACCAGGCCTAGCTTGCGCACGGGCCGCACAAACGTGAACCTCGAGGCACTCTCCTGGAGCACTGCCTTCCGTACGGCACTCGGCTTCACGGGCAAAGCGCACCTGTTCTGCGACCTCATGGAGGAGTTGCTCTACGTGAATGCGATGGCGGTGGATGTACCGTTCAGATTGGTCGACGGCGACTTGCGGGACGGAGCACGACGGGAGGCGATTGCCACCTACCTGCACCAACGGCGGGTGATCCCCGTACACTACAGATTCGTGTCTCGCGAGAGCAAGACGCGCGCGATTGTGCACCTCACGTACTCGGCGGGGCTGGCACGGCTGCGTCGGGATCACAACGTCATCCGTGACAGCATTGCTATGCTCGCCATCGAACTGCACAACGACCGTGAGGAGGGGAACAAGCCGAACGCAGCGTTCAG
The DNA here is from genome assembly GCA_004431415.1 of Cyanophora paradoxa. Taxonomy (NCBI): domain Eukaryota; class Glaucocystophyceae; order Cyanophorales; family Cyanophoraceae; genus Cyanophora; species Cyanophora paradoxa. The sequence continues at coordinate 122,066 of QPMI01000194.1, read as the reverse complement.
TTGGGCTCCGCAGCCGCCCCAGGCCCCCATGCACCTGGCAATTCACGATCCCGATGTCACGTGGTACGCGGCGCCTTTTCAGTCGACACCGTTCATCCTTGGCCGGCGGGGGGAGAATCTCCGGCTAGTTCCCATCGCAGTGGCGATGACGTCGCTCAGGACCCTCTTGCTCAGAACGGTCACGGAGCGGCTGCGCGAGTCCATGACAACGGCGATCGCGACAGCGACGGGCGAGTCGGACCCGCACAGCGCGAAGGCGCAGCAGGCTGTACGAGTACTGACTTCCTGGATCATGGAGATGGCGGCGTCGCCTTTCAAGGCGTACACGGTCGCAATGATTGTGGGCCACCCAATGCAATTCTTCACTCTCCTTCGCACGCTCCATCGCGAGCAGCTGCAGCACGGCAACGAGGGACTGCAGCGTTACCCGCTGACTCCGAACCGGCAACTCCCCGTCGTCATGCAAGGGCGGCGGCAGGACTGGGAACGGAACATCCCGCTACACCACTTGCCCGTACGCTCGGCAAAACCCGGCGCCTGGCCGTACTACGCGGGCGCCAACGCTTTCGGCCTCCCAACGGTGATGGAGGGGGAGATGAACGAGACGGAACGCCGAGTTATCGTGCACTTTGCGCTACGTCCGGCCCCGAACGTTGCAGGACCAAGCGGCGGCTCTGCGACAACGGTGGCGACGCTATCGCCCCTCAGGACGCTCAGCCTGAGAGCGCGGCAGTCGCCCTCGTGGCGAGCGGCGACCCGGCCCGGATTAACACGAGCCGGCGACCTGCGAAGCCCCACGAGGTGACGGCCGTCGACATGCTACTCCATGGAGGGCCACTGGCACAGGCCGTCGGCAAGCAACTGCAGCACGGGGACGGCGCGTTGACGGCAGACGACAGAGCAATCCAGCAGGACCTGTTCGTCCCGACACCTCTCCCACGCCACGACGTCGACACGGATCCCTTGCTCCTTCGGGATCAGCCGGCGAGCGGCTACTTCCACTACACCACGTGGAGACGCCTGCACGAGCGGGCCGAACCGGTTGACGGTGCCATCGCCGCGGCGTTCGAGTCGCAACGGGCACGGACACCTCGCATCCAAGGGCGGCTCTTCCAGCAGGCGATGGGCCAGCTGCTCGGACAGCCAACAGGCCCGCGGGCCAGACCGGGGGAGGAGCGCGCTGGAGCGCCAAGCGCCCGGCCCCTGGCCGAGGCCCCGCAACGCCGGCGGAGGCGCCAGCAGCCACAACCGGAGGACCAGCCCTGGGAGCGTTACGATGCACTGGGACGGGTGTGCATCAACGGGGACGAGCTCACGCTCTTCACGGACGTCAAGGCGGGGACAACGGCGCTGCAGAGCCGGTTCGAGTACAGGGCTCCGACGCGGACGGCGCTGGCCTGGCAGCATCCGAGTCATCCCACCTCCGCCGAAGAGCTGACGACGGACCACGGTTCCGTGTTCGACCCGGCCCGCGACGACGACATTCATGCAACGATGGTGTTCGAGGTGCAGTTGCCAACGACAACGGAGCGACACTGGCTCGGGACGGACGACGGGACGGGCCACGACCTTCTTCTCGGGTTCTCGCATGTCCCCGACCCGCATCGGGAACTGACAGCGGTCGCCCACCTGGCTTCCTGCTTTGCCACGACAGCCTTGCGCGTCCACTTGGCATTCCCCTTGGTAGCCTGGCTATTGAACGCACTGACGGGGCTACCAACGAGCGTGGAGGCGGCAGCTCACAGTTGCAACCTGCCGACGGGATTGGGGGCGTTCGACATCCTGATGGTTCGCGAGACGAAGCTGCGGCAGTACGTCTGCGCCAGCGACACGCTCCGTGCGGTCATGATGCGCGAGATCGCTGTCTGGTACAACGTCGGGACCATGCTGAGCAGAGTCGTCGCATTCCTGCAGGACTTCAACAAGCCCGGCGTGCTCAACCGCCACGACTGGCCCTGCTCGACAGAGTTGGAATTCCAGACGGCGGATCCGCGACAGGTCCACGTCGCCCCGCAAATCTACCCCTGCTTCCTGGGCGACGTCTGCGTGCACCCGGTGCCCAGCGAGCACTTCGAACACTACAGCCCGACTAACCCCCAACGGACACCGCTCGAGCCCGACGTCGGGCGGGAGATGTTCCCAATCGACCTGCAGAATGAGGTCATGCCGCCGGCGCGTGTTACGTTGAGCTCAAAGACGCGCGAGGGCCAACAGAGATTCCAGCAGTACGCCGTCCAGCAAAATGCGTTCACACAGCGACTTCTCGGGCTCCGGGAAGAGCGCTCGGAATTTCCAGCAGCTCTGACCTCGTTCGGGCACTTCGTCGGGGCGCACGGCGTTATCGTGAGCGTGGGTAGTTGCGTGAATTCACAAACACGTGACGAGTTGTACGAACAAGGGGGAGTGACCGAGCGGCAAGCCCGTCGTTGCCCGCGACACCCGGAGGTCTTTGCGGTCCTCGGATTCCGACGCGAAGTGGTACGCGCACAGATCAGCTCGGGGTTCATCCTGGCTGCGGTCATGCAGCTGCACGCGAGCAACCCGCGGCTTTCGACACCGATGCCAGCGGAGGTGGCGGATCACATCCAGCAGCGCTGCTGTTACATGACGGGCTACCCGGCGTATGTCGAGGCCGTGCCCGAAGCCACTGAGAGCGACATGTGCGACGGCACGTACCACGTGCAGCCGGCACTGATGAACTTCCTCACGAGACATGGTTTCACCTGCCCGGAACCATCAGTCTTTGCGGAGAGCATCCGGCTGGGCATCATGCAGGCGGCGACTTTCTTCCGCGGCTTCCGCTTCTACAAGCCTCGTCGGCCCGTAGATCCATGCACGCTGGACAACATGATCGCGGTACCGGTGATGCGGGCGTTCACGATTACCGCGGACGGCGACGGCAACCAGCAGACACACGTCGACGCGTCGCAACTGGAGGAGGTGGCCGATCGGTTCGCGCTGATCTTCGACCGCTGGTGGAGCATGGGCGAAGCGCTCGAGGGGGCAGCGTTGGATCCGCTCCACACGTCACTGTTCCCGGTTCTCCTCGATGAGATGCTACAAGGGGAGAACAGCGCCTTGTGGACAGAGTTCACCACGTGGCTCCGTGACGCGTACGGGGACGAGGCCCTGCACATCACCCACGCGGGCCCGCTGGTGTACCACGGGGCGCAGCCGGGACCGGAGGGGCACCCGGAGGGCGTGGCAGAAGACACCAGCTTGCGCCTGGGGGCGACCAACCCGCTCCCGTACTACCTGCACGCTGCGCCCAAGCGGCGTGGCGACGCGTTCATCGACTGCAGCCTAGTAGGAAGCGGGGCCCGGGAGCTGGCGGACTACACGGTGTGGATCGCTCTACCGCCCGGACCGGAGGAAGGCGGAACTGGGGACGACGACGACGAGGGGGCGGACGGAGGCGACGGAGGTCAGGGTGGCTCTGGGCGGGGGCCGCGACGCCGACGGGCAAGCCGGACTCAACGTCCGCCGCCCTCGACGGACGAGACAAGCTCACAGGCGCCCACCTCGGCAACGTCGGAAGGGTCGAAGCGGGCGCGCACTCGGATGGGGCGCAAGCTGCAGAGACGCCTCGCGGCCAGCGCCAAGGCGACGGTGGGCACAACAGGCGGAGCGCCGACAGCGTCATCAACGACAGATTCGACGTACGGGGGCTCGACATCTACGACAACAGCGTCGTCAGCGGCGACGACGATGTCGTCATCGGCGTCGGTCTACAGCTCGGAGACTGGGGACACAGCGTCGTCGGTGTACGTGACGGCACCGTCCGAGTCGGAGGCGGCAACAACAGCACCACGGCGAGTTGCACGAGCGCTCATTCCTACATCACTCCGCGCCATCGCGAAGTACATGCTCTCGATAGACTACACGGACCTGCAGTTCGTCACGTTTCTCCAGACAGCAACGCGATGGACGAAGTACCACGGCTCGGGGCAACTCCTCCTCTTGGCAGGAGCAGGGGCGTCAACGACCGGGGAAGGCGGCGCCTGGTACGACCGGGACTTCGTAACGCAAGTCGACGCGATCGACTGGACGAGTCTACGGCTCTCTCATAGCCTCGTCTACACGCGCATGATTCACTTGGCGGCGTACATCGCACGGAGGACGGCGCGATGGGCCGTGGATGGCACAGATTCTCGCTCGGCGGCGCGGAAACTGGAGGTGCACAGGCAGGCGGTCTTCTACGTGACGGTAGTGAGCAACGCGTGCGGGCGAACGACGCGGGAAACTCTCCTGGCCAAACGCGTACCCCGGCTCGTCCCCGCCGCGGTCTGCATTGATCTGCCAAAGGAGGCGGCGCTGACGGCGCCGGACACGGTCACGTGGTACACGAAGCGAATCCTGTCGGTGACGCCACTCGAGTTCGACGGAATCGTGAGCCAGCTGTGCACGTTCATCAACGCTTGCACAGATGCAAGCTGCGCCCTGCCCTGCGACGTCCAGAACCCCGTGTGCGTGGCGACAGTGGATCGCAGACTCGTGGCACGAATGTATGAAGGGCGTACACCGGAGGCAGAGCTGAGGCGGATCCCGGACCTGATCCACGAGGTGCAGAGTGACCTCACGGTGCTGCAAGGACTCTACGAGACGACGCAGCGAATCCAGAAGGAGCTCGGCCGCCCCGCACGCAACAGCGATTTGGCGCTGGAACTCGCGGTCAAGGAATGCGTGATCGTGTCCGCATTCGAGCACCCTTTCCGCCAGCTGCGTTTCGGAGAAGGGCCCCAGCGTCAACCAACACTCTCGCAACGCGCGGGCGTCGGCTTCTTCGGGAAACGCGCCTCTTCGGATTCCGCGCAGGCAGGAGACAGTAGTGAGGACGATCGGCCCGCTCCGCCAGCAACGCCATGGCGAAGCACGCGTGCACATCGACGAGTCCTTCGGCTGGCGGCAGCAAACCCCGCAGCCCGCCAGATGCAGCTCCTACATCCCAATTCGATCACGACGAGCGCGGACCCCGAGTTTGTCTTCCACCCTGCGAGCCTCCCTCTCCTCACACGGGTGCTGGCGGTGCACACGGACGACGCGGGCACACCGATGACCACCGTATCGCCGGTGGTGGAGGCGTTGGCCAAGGAGCTCGCGGAGGGCATCTCGCGCACAGTCGGAGGAGAGGTGGGCAAGCTGCTGGCGGAGAGGCTCGTCGCGAGCGCCGTGAAGCGCGATCAGAACGCCTGGATGGACCGCCTCCAGGCGACACGACTGCTGGTGGAGTGTGGAATCGCGGCGTTGGGGGCGAACGGGTGGGCCAAGGAGAGCATCCTGATCAAGGTCATCGTGGACTCCGGGGCGGAGGTGGATGTCTTGGAAGGCAGTGTGGCTGAGATGATCCCCGGCCTCACCTACCTCAACGAGCGCGTGCCCCTCGTCGGCTTCCAGTCGAACATCACGACGTATGGCCGCACGGCACACGTGGTTCTGACGTTGGGCCCGGTCCGCCTCGCGCGGACAGTCGTCGTCACGTCGCCGAACTCCATGGGCGATGTCAAGATGCTGCTCGGCTTGTCGACCCTCATCGCGCTCCGCGCTCAGATCAGCTGCGCACCGGAGATGTGGGGCATGCACATCACCTCGCCGGACGACCAGGAGAACCACTTCGTCCCTTTTCGTCCTCGGACCGAACCGGAGGGGCCGTTCCGGTCCGCCTTCTCCGTCCCCTCTACGTACCAAGAGGCGAAGCCTTCGTACGGTGCCATGTGCCGGACCTGCGGGGCCAGCTTCCGGTTCAGCAAGACGAAGTCCGCATCACAGCGTTCGGCTCGCCTGACGCAGACCCGCGTGACTCAGCTGTAGTACCTCGGGGCGACGAGACGCCCCTACTCCCTCCTTCCTTCACTGTCCCCACCCAACTCTGGTCACACGCCTCCCGAACCCCCCGCCACCTCCACGTTCATATCTGTAACCCTACACGCAAACCGCTCCACCTTTCGGAGGGTACGATCATCGGCTACGCTGAATTCGGGCACTGGGAAGAGGGCGAGTTCACGCCAGACTCCACGCCCTTCCCCTCGGGCCCGTCCTCCACGTGGACCGACGATCAGCGACGGGCGGCTGCACGGCGAATCCTGCAGGCGGCGCGACCTGTGGTGGTCCGTCGGCGCGTCGGCCCGAAGCACTTCCGCCGAGTCGCCCGGCAACGGTGGCCAGAATGTTTCAAGCGCCCGGACACCAACAGCGGTGAACAGGAGCAAACACCGCTTACGGCCGACGAGGTCCAGGAACTCGACGCCGCCCTCGACAAATGGTCCACGCGACTCGAGCGACAGACGGGCGACGGGGCAGTTGAAGCCCGCGCTCACATCGCCGACTTGCGCTGTCTTGTACTCCGATGGCGAAGGGACAACCTGGACCCCGGGGGGCCGCAGTCGCCTCCAGCAGCAGTACGGCAAGCGACGATGAGTACGAACGCGATGGATCCGCCGACCTCCGACAAGCCTCCAGACGAGAAGTCACCCGAGGAGGCCTGGAAGGAGGCGCTCGAGGCGCTGCGAGCCGCCTCGCGGGCAGATGCGTTACCGGAGACGACCTCGTTCCAGGCGGAGCGGCTGACGGCCTTGCTCAGCCGCAACAAGCGTTCCTTCACCAACCGCCTGGACCCCCGGGATCTGCTCAAATTCGAGCACTCGCTACAGCTCCAGCCTGGAGTCGACAAGGTCAACCTGCCGCTGTACACTCACCCGCGTCGGATGTCACCGACAGCGGAAGAGGCTACACGGAAGGAGATCGAGAAGTTGCTGCGCGACGACTTGATCGAGCCCTCCCAGGCTGGCTATGGCTCCCCGGTGGTGCTGGCGCCGAAGAAGGACGGCACGCTACGGTTCTGCATCGACTATCGCAAACTGAATCTGCTGACGGAGCGCGACGTCTTCCCGCTCCCCCGCATCGACGACCAGCTCGAACGGCTGCGCAAGGCGCGCGTCTTTTCAACCTGTGATGCGACGTCAGGATTCTGGCAGCTTCCGCTCTCGGAGGAGTCGCGCAAGTACACGACGTTCATCGTCCCTTGGGGCATGTACCAGTGGAAAGTCACTCCATTCGGGATCACGAACGGGCCGTCGGCGTTCTGCAGGGCTATCTCGTCGATCATGGGCCCGCTTCTCTCGACCTGCGTGGTCGCGTACGTCGATGACCTGACCATCTTCTCCTCCACGGTCGACCAGCACCTCATCGACCTGGAGGCCTTCTTCGCCGCCGTGGAACGCGGGAACCTCAAACTGAAGCCGAGCAAGTGCCGCTTCATGGTCCGCGAAATCGAGCTCCTGGGACACCGCGTCTCCGGAGAAGGCGTACGGAAGGACAAGAAGAAGATGGACATGATCGCCAAGTGGCCCGAACCGTCGACCCCGGAGAACCTCCACTCTTTCGTCGGCCTCACGGGTTACTACCGACGCTTCGTCCGCAACTACGCCCGCATCGCACAACCGCTGTACGATGTGCTCAAGCACCGCGACAAGCCTCGGGAACCAGGCGGGGCCCCGCAGTCCTTCGTGACGCTCTGGGACGATCGCTGCAGGGAGGCGTTCCGCACCCTCCAGACCGCCCTCATCGACGACGTCGCCCTCCCCTTCCCTCACTTCAACGACGCCGCGCGGCCGTTCATCGTGACAACGGACTGGAGCAAGCAGGCGATGGGCGCGATCTTGCACCAGGCCGACGACGCCGGCAACGTCCGGCCGCTCATGTTCTCCAGCCGCACGAACGGCGACTCGGAGCGCAACTACGGCGCTGTGGAGGGGGAGGCGATGACGTTGCTGTGGGCTCTGAAGCAGTGGACGCACTACTTCGAGTGCAACCAGCCGTTCGAGATCCACACGGATCACGAGCCGCTCCTCTCGCTCCGCAACACGTCGACGAGCCAGCCGCCCAACCGTTACCTCGCCAAGGTGGCCATGTACCTGCAGGGTTACAACTACATCATCAAACACTGCAAGGGCACGACCAACGGCGCGGCAGATGCAATGTCGCGCGCCCCGCTGAACCACCCCGTCTACAACGGCGCGGCCGACGGCTCCGAAGACGCGCCAGGCGCCGCGCCCGGCGCCCGGGCTTCGCGGTGCCGGTCCCTGGGGACCCGGACGAGCCCTCGGATGTACTTCGTCCAGCTCCCCCGCGAAGACCCGGCGCGGGAGATGGCGAGCGTCGCAAGAACGGCGATCGAGGCGGCGCGCGTGCTGCGGGCCGAGAAGGAGCGCCGCCGCATCCGGCGGGTTCAGCAGAAGGAGGCACGCACGGGGAGAGCGCCGCGGGAGCTGCGCAACCTCGACTCCGCCCTCGGGCCAGCCTGGCGGAGCGCAGCGCAAGGGGGCCGACGGGACCCGCAAGAAGCCCCGGCGGCCCCGGCGCCGAGGCGGCCGCAGACAGCGCTCGACCGTAGCTTCGAGATTGCCGACCGGATGATCAGCTCGGGCATGTACCGCACGCGATCCTCTCAAGCGACCTCGACAGCAGCTCCGAGTGCAGTGGACGTCGACGAATGGTTGGCCCGGACGTTCCCCGACGGCCCGCCTGGTGACAAGCCAGCCACCTCGGCGCCGACGACGGCCGTGGCGGAGGATGGGGGACCGCCGGTGCCGGTGGAGGCACCGCCGGCGACAGCAGCACCACCCTCGGAGCTGCGCGCCGCCTCGCCCGGCGTAGATGAGGCGGACCCGGCGCCGATGGCCCAACCACCTGGACGGCGGCGGCGCGCCCTTCAGAACCTGGAATCCGACCTCGGCCCCGCATGGCAGCACCCCGACAATGCCGCCGCGACCAGCGGCCGTGCACGGTATCCGCGACGGGCTCAGCACCCGCCATCGTCCGCGGAGACGGGCCTCAACGCACTGGCGGAGCAGGCGGAACGGGTCAGCGAGGAGGCTGCACGCCGCCTCGCGGACCCTGCGCCTCTGTCAGGCGCCGACCAGGAACATCTCGCGGACGGGCCGCCCCACGCGCCGCTCCAGTTCAACGCTGCGCACCCGAACCTGACGCCGCAAGTCTTTCGACCGGACGGGAGGCCCCGCTCGAAGCACTACAAGCGCCGCCAGCGCCGGTTCCTCAAGAAGTTCCTTGCGGGCCTCAAGGATTTCGAGGGGGAGCCGGCGATGGAGGAGCACCGTCGCCTGTACAACGAGGCGCAGCTCCGCCGCCGCCAGCTGCGGGGTTGGAAATCCCGTCAGGGACGGTATTCGGTCGCGCCTCCGTCCATTCCCGACGCCGCCGGAGAGGAGAACGCCAACGGAGTAGGGGATGCCGCCGGGGACGCCGGCTCGTCAGGGGCATCACAGAGGGGAGGAGGGCAGCAGCGCGAGGAGCCGAAGTCGGACAACGGAGGCGAACGCAGCGATGACGACGAGACGGTCGAGCGGGTACCAAGCGGCTTCGTAGCACCTCTGCAGGGACCCGCAGGCGACCGGGTCAGACCGCTGGACGTTATCGTCGAGGGCGAAGTGCGGGACGTCTGGGCGGAGGGCCACCGCAGGATCGTTGATCCCCCCCCTCCTGACAAGCTCAAGCGGTTCATGTCCGACGCGACGGCGATGGTCCTGGAGCAGCACAACGACCCGTGGTGCAAGCAGGTCCGGGAGTTCATCAACAACGGCGTTAACACGGCCCGCTGTCGCGATCACCGCAAGTTGGAAATCCCCGAGGACCAGATCACGTGCAAGTGGTGCCTGCGCGCTAAGGAGGCGTACGCCGACATGATGGACAGCTACGAGATTGCGGACGGGGTCGTTCGACGCCTCCCGCCTCTGGCTGACATGCGCTCCCTGGTTGTGGTGCCGGAAACGCTGCGGGAGATGATCCTCTCCGCGTACCACGACGACTGGGCCCACCGCGGTGCGGACATCGTCGCGAGGCGCATCTTCAGCCGCTTCTGGTGGGATGGCATGACGTCGTCGGTACACCGCTACGTGCGGTCGTGCCCTCACTGCCAACGAGCGAAGGCGCGGCGGCGGCCAAAGGTTCTCTGCAAGATCTTCGAGGCGTACTTCCCAGGCGACCTGCACCAAGCCGACATCATGTACTTGGACCTGTCGGTGGACGGTATGGTCGGCGCCTTCGTCAGCGTCGACGCTTACTCCAAGTACCCCGACGGGAAGCCGATCCCGGACATGAAGGCGTCGACGCTGCGTCGCTGCGCGGAACAGGCGCTCGCCGACCACGGCGTCGTCCAGCGCTACCTCATCGACAACGGCTCACAGCTGATCCAGTCGGAGTGGTACAACTTCTGGAAGAGCAAGGGCACGCGCATCATTCGCGCAGCGGCGTTCCATCAGTCCACGAATGGCGGCGCCGAGCGCCTGGGACAGACGTTCAAGCGACTGGTGTACGGGCTCTGCAAAGCGGCTGGCAAGTCGAACCGGCACTGGACGGAGTTTGTACACCAGGCTCTCCTCGCGATGCGCACGGGCATCCACGCAGCCACGGGCTTCCCGCCCGCGGTGCTTCACTTTGGACGCGACCTCACGCTCCCCGGCGACCTGCGCTTCGACCCCGACGAACGGCAACGGCCAACGGACCCGACGTTACTAAACGACCGCTTGGCGGGGCTCGCACGGGCGGCTGAGAGTCGAGCGGCAGCAGTAGCCGAGCACCGCAAGCGCTACAACAAGCGGCTGCTGCGCGCCCATGGCGGCAAACCGCTGCGGCGCTCGTTCAGGAAGGGGGAGAAGGTTCTCTGCTGGTTCGAGGGCCTCAAACGCGGCATCCACAACGGATGGACCGGCCCCTTCGTTGTCTTACGGGAGCTCTCAGACGGGCACCTGTATGCCGTAAAGGCGACGACGGAGTCAGAGCGGCACAGAAGGACGAAAGAGCTGATCGTCCACATCGACTTGATGATCCCTTACCGTGACAGACCGGCAAACGTTGCACGGAAACGACGGCAGGGACGTCCGCCGCGGCCAGAGCAACCGCCGGCACCTCCGGGGGCGCCCCCGGAGGTGGCGCCGGACGCTTAAGCGCGTGAGGCGCTCCCTACGGCACATGAGGATTATTGTCGAGATGGGTACGCGACCCTCGCAATCGATAGCCCTTGGGAACGGCGCGCCTAAGGCCCCTCCAATCTCGGGCTTCCCGACCGTGTCGTGCCACGTGGCCCACGCGTTTCGGACGATATCCGAGAAGAGGGCCGAAGTCCCACGCAGCGGCACCGCCTCGAAAGGCTCGCTAGCGATCGAACGGCATAGGATTAGGTCGTTGCGACGCGCGAAGCTCCGCTGCGATAGCGCCGCTACCGTTTCCTTAGAACGCGCAATGCGTGCTGCCGCAACTCTTTCCGTTTTCTTTCAGGGGGACGCCCCTTTCGCGCACGCGTGCAGCGCACTCACACGCGACGCGCGTCAGACCCTCGGCGAGTACGGCGGACGGGCGTACGTGGCGGGCGCACGCGGAGGGCCCTCCGGGCACGGCGGCGCGCCATCGGGGCGACGCTGCGAGCGTGGACCGGAGAGCCCTCAGGGCAGGCTATTATGGCGGCGCGGCCGAGGTTTTTTCGCCCGGTTTTTCCTCGAGCCGCTAGCGACCCCTGCGAGTACACGTCAGGCCCCCGGGCGGCCTTCCCACGTACACTCGCAGGCGGCAGTCCGCACGTCTTCCCTTTTCATGGATTCGTCTTTTGGAACCCGGCTTGGGCAGCTCGGGCTTGTTGGCTGATTTTAGTGTGTATCTACTAGTTGGTATGCCCATTTATCTCGGAGGCCGCCCGGTCGGTGAGCGCGTAGGCTAGATAAGCGCTCTGACTTGAGGTTGGGACCTCACTTTCCCTCGACTCCACTAGCCTATCGTCTTGTGAAGTCGTATCATGGACCCCCGGCTTGCGTCCCGGGAGGATTTTTCGTTCACTCGACCCCACCGGACTCGCATCCTGTGAAGTCGTATCATGGACCCCGGCTTGAGTCCACGTAGTTGTGACGATCCAATCCCCCCCTTCACTATACATATTTTTCTCTCTCTTGAGCGCACGAGGACGTGCGCTTGTGAAGTCGTATCATATTGCAGTGAGCATATACTGCCATTATTCCAAGTCCCTGTAGACCTGTACCCCCAGTCTGTACCTGTACCCCAATGATACCAGTCCCCAGCTAAACTATGCTGGCAACACCCTCCCTGCCGGGCCCTCCCCCCCCGCCGCTGCCACGGCCGCCACGCCGGTGCCTTCGACGGCCCCGCCCGCCGCCATGCCGCCCCCATGGCCCCCCCGTCGATTGCCCCGGCACCAGGTTTTAGGTTGTAGCGCTGTCGGCGCCCCGCGGGGCGATCGATCGAGTTGGAAGAAGAAGAGTATGTATAAGACACGCCCAAGCCGGTTGTGCGGTTTTGACGAAAGGCGAAGGACCCGAAGGCCCGAAGCACAATCGACAGTGAACCAACCAGACAAGGGTAGTGGCGGCGCAAACGCCTTACGGTCTACCGTGTATGCCCCGGCGGTCCGGCGCTCATACACGCAGACACGGAAAGCAACCACAGACATCCCAATGCGGGCCTCTTCCTAATGCCGGCCTGGGGGAGTCCTGGTCACGATCTCACGTGTGAAACCTTCAGCCATCAGTCATGTCATCAGTCTCTTCGTCAGAGATAAGCACCATTGGGGAACCTGGGTCATCAGCGAGATCCATAGGGGCAGCAGAGGAGAGAATTGCAGGAAGTAAGGGCCGCAAACGTTTGAAAGAAACCTGAGGTAGGACACCAGTAAAGTTATCACCATGATCAAGAGCACCAGGGTCTGGAGAAGACACGCGACGACGCTTAGGCGGGACAATAGATCATCTAGAAGGAGAAAGAGGATCAGTATGCATGGGCATCATAGGCGCAGAAGAAGGCAGAGGGGCAGAAGAGGGAGGAGCTAGGGAAGCAATGACAGCATGACTCGCAAAGTCGGGCTCAACATCAACAGCGTCGATTCGGATAGGAGAGATCGGCAGCATAACAGGGGCAAGCTCAGTGTCATCCACATAGATGATAACTTGAGGAGAGGGCGGAGGTGAACCTGTATCAGACGAGACTGGACAGCTGGAACCAGCTGGGACCAGCTGGCCCTGCTGCCTGAACTCGAAAGGCTGTCGGCGGGTCCTACCAATGAGACTTTCTAGTCTGAGGGCCTCCTCAGCCCAGCCCTTGAATTCGAAAAAGATACAGGTCACGCAAACCGTTGAACGAAGGAGCGTTTGCACAGAAGGCCTTTGCATCATTGCGGCATGGAAGTGGACAGGCCTAGAGTTTTGGAAGGATCAGGGCATCTCTTAGTGTGATCTCTGCATAAATAGGCCTCCCGTGGGCACTGTCCTCGTTTTACTTCTAGCTTGTCTGTCCAGCTGCAGTCTTACATGTACAGTGCCAATGCATATGCCATCATGGATGAATGGGCCTGGCCTGGCATCATGGATGCGGACCATCTGATGATCATGATCGGTATAAAGCATCTCGTGAGCACTAGGGTCACGTGCACAGCATCTTCGCAGCCAGCTTTTACACACTCGACTCGGCGATATGTCGATCAGCTGCGCATGCATGCCTTCTTGTGACTCAGTGAACATGTACCCTCCGAGGCTCCCCTGCAGCTGGGGCCCAGCCTGGCAAGCCGGGGATCTTTAAAATATATATATAATTATATAATTAGGGCCACCTGCACGCCTCCCGGCTGCCCCGAAACCCCACTCTAGGTTTCACGACGACGACAACCACGAGCCCCGGCCATCGGCCCCGAGTACTAGTCCCGCGCCCAGTCAGGAGGGGGGGGTCCCGAGCCGGCGGCCAGCCGCAGCCGTACAGCCAGGAGGGGGGTACAGCCTGACCCATACCGGTCCAGGCGCCGAAAGACATCGTCGCACTGATCAGAGACAGGTGAGATGCTAGTTGAGCTCGCAGCATTCGCCTTCGCCCCCGCGGTCCCGGCGCTGGCGTATGAACTTCGCCAGCACTGCAGCCCCGCCGGCGAATCCCGTATAGCATTAGCCCGGTGTAGATGGGCCGAACGCCGCCGCGAGGCCGAGCTCGCACTGCGCGCGCTCTGCCAGCCGCGGTCTCGGCCCGTCCTGCGCCGCTGCTGGTTCGGAGGCGCGCGTCAGGCGCTCTGTCCGGCGGCGTTCGACGTCAAATTCGGCGCGTTGCAGCCTAGGATGATGGCCAGCCCCCCGCCGCTGCCGGAGGGCGACTCGTGGACGCCTCGTCCTGGCGCGTCGCCCGCCCTCGCCTCTCTCCGCCGCCTTTCACACGTCGGCCTGTCCGCAGGGCTCGGCCCGCTCGGCAGCGTCACCGCGTGGCTGCAGAGCGCTCGCAACTCCCTCCCGTGTACGCCGCTCCCAACGAGCCGTTGCGCCATAGTCACGCTCCAGCAGGCCTCGCGAAACGGTTCGCGGCGACGGCTCCGATCAAGCGATGTGCGTCGCCCGCACTCCGCACGGCACCGATCACCGACCCCGCGCATGCCGCTCGCAGATGCGATCGTGCGCTGCATGCCCGCGAGCGCTGCGGCACGCGCTCACGCCGGACGCAGCTGCTGCTCTCGTGCATTCTTGTCATGGGCCCCTACAACGCGTACGACAGGTCTGCCGCGGCGCGAAGGAGCCGAATCCCTCCGCTCTGACGCGGGGCAGCGTGGGATCGGTGCAGACGGACCTGCAGCGGGATCTGGGCGTGTCGGACGTGCAGTTTTCATACCTCTTCTCGGTCTACTCGCTGCCGAACGTGCCGCTCGTCTTTGCGGGCGGCCTCCTCCTCGACGCCATCGGCGTGCGGGCCGGCACGCTCCTCTTCGCCGCCCTTGTCGCTCTCGGCTCCGTGCGTCGCCCGCCCGCCCACCGGCGCCGCGCGGCTCACGAACGGTAGGGCCTGGTCGTGCTTGCGACGCACGCCCGCTCCTACCCGCTTATGCTCCTCGGCCGCTTCGTCTTCGGTGCGGCCCGCGCCCCGGGCCCCCTTCTCGCTTGAGGCCAATGCCCCGCAGGCACCGGCGCCGAGTCGCTCTTCGGTGCGCCCGACGCCCGCCGCGCCGCGCGCGCGTGACGCCAGCGCAGTGGCGCAGAACAGCATCATCGCGAGCTGGTTCGCGGCGCACCGCTCCGAGATGGGCCTCGCCATGGCCTGCCCCGCCCCGCCCCGCCCCGCCCCGCCCCGCCTCGCCCCGCCCTGCCGCCCCGCTGACTCCGTGCAGGGCCTCGGCACGAGCGCCGGCCGCCTCGTGCGTGTGCCCACTTCCGCAGTGCCGCCCCCCGTCGTTCTGAACCCCCGTGCAGGGGACGTTCCTGGCGTACCGGGCGACGGCGTACCTGCTGCACCGCTTTAAGACCTACGTCGCCAGCCTCTGGCTTGGTCCGCGCCCCGCCCGCCCTGTCGCCGCCGCCGACCGCCCGCAGCGGCCGGCATGTGCGCCCTCTCCCTTGTCTCAGCCGTCGGCTACGTGCTCGTCGACAAGCACCTCTGGCGGCCCGACCCTGCCCCCTCCGACTTCGCCGCCCAGACCGTGCCGAACCCCGCTGGCGGCCACGCGGGCCCCCTCGCCGCCGTCCGCAGCCTCCCACTTGGCTTCTGGCTCGTCACTGCCGCCGCCGCCGCCTACTATGTGCCCCGCCCGCCCCGCGCCCTTCAATTGCCCTGACACCGCCGCAGGGGACGGTCTTCCCCTTCCAGGCCTTTTCAGGGTGCACATCGGCCCGCGCCCCGCCCGCCGCTCCCCGCTGACTCCACACAGGAAGCTGCTGCAGCTGCGGTACGGGCTGGACCTGGAGCACGCGGACGAGCTGACGAGCGTCGTGGCCCTCTCCTCGCTGCTCCTCTCGCCCCCGCTCGGGATGCTCGTCGATCGCATTGGCCGCCGCGCCGACCTCGGTCCGCCCGCCCCGTGCTGCCTGTACCCTCCTGACACGTGGCAGTGGCGGCGGGGACGCTGGCACTCGTGCCAGCCTTCCTGGCGATTTACGCTGCGCGCTGCAGCCCGTTGCCCTTCTACTGCCTCATCGGCGCCTGCTTCGCCCTCGTGCCGGCGGCGCTCTGGCCCTCGCTGCCAATCCTAGTGCCCCCTGAGCACGTCGGCTCCGCCTTTGGCATCGGCACGCCTGCCCCCTCCCCCCCCCCCCCCCCCCCCGCCCTCCTGACGTGCCGCAGCCTCCGCCGGCGTCAACCTCGCCCTCATGGCCTCCTATGCGGCGGCCGCCTCCCTCGGGCCCCCCGGCAGTGCGGCGCCGCCCTCGTGCCGCGGCCCGCCTGACCCACCACAGACCTTTTCTACTTTGCGGGGCTGGCGGCGCTCGGTGGCCTTGTCGCCGTCGCCTGGTCCCACGTCGACTTCAGCATGGGCTCCAAGTGCAACAACCCGGGCTGATGCCGCCACACTTCTCTTGGAATTTCTGTTCAAGCTTACCCCCTTCTTTGTACCTGTCACTGCTCACGTGTCTACCCGAACCACCCTTCAGCCCGAACCCAGACTCTGTGTAAGTTTTGTAGTGTTGATTAAAAAGGGGCGGACCCCCTCTCTTGAAATTTCTGTTTGAGCTAATCCCCTTCTTTGTGTTTGAGCTAATCCCCTTCTTTGAGAGAGAAACGAAGCAAAAGACATGCCCGCGGACTGGGTGACAGGGCGTGGCAGCACCACAGAGGCCCGTGAGGGGGAGTTCCCCCCATGACACCCTGTGTGGCCTGTTTGGGGAAGTTAGGGCTTTGTTTTTGCATGGGGGCACCACGGTGCGGCTCTGGCAGAGCCCTTGCCAAGTCACTGCATGACTCAGTGAGTACTAGTTGTGCAGCTTATAATAATCTCCTCACTGCTGAGTCAAGAATAGTAGAGCCCAAGAAAAAGAAAACAGGATCCCCATGGAAATGGTACTACGGTACATGCATATGTCCAGCTCCCTCCCTATAGCTAGCTATAGGCCGGGCCTTGGACCCCTGAGCTCGAGCAGCTGGAACTTCGGAACAGGCCCTGAGGGCAACATGGCAATTTGCCTCCAACTGGCAAAACGTTAACGAGAAGGCAGATATCATAGTATGCTAAACCATTTGCCAGTGGCCATGGAAGCCAAAGCTTAAGAAATAATATAAAGCGAATGAATCATGATCATGATCAGTAGGCCAATTGCAAGGGTTCGAGAATTCGAAATTTCTCTAAAGATAAAGAAAGAAAGTGGGAGAAATTGCCACAGTGCTGGCTTGGCCATACGAAATAGCCGCGGGCGGAGAGACCATCATTGGCTATTGCCGAGCGGTAGGACTGCGAATCGTGATAGTCCTGACGGCTGTGGTTGAAGGCTCGGCCCAAATACGAGAAGAAGAACAAGGAGGCGGCAGTGCCAGCGCTGACTGCAGCAGCAAAAGACACGGGGTGTGCCTACATGAGCGGGTTATACGCGAAAAATCGCTTTGCAAGCTTGTAGAGCAAGCTAGCCTGCGTGAACGTTATGACAAGCGCAAGAGATGCAGCCGGATTCAAGCGCGCACCTCAGCTGCGTCCGCGCGCTTCTTTTCCTCCGCCTTCTCCGCCTGTCCATGCACGGACGCGTCATTCGAGGAAGCGAAGCTTAAGATGGAAGAAGCGCACCTCAGCTGCGTCCGCGCGCTTCTTTTCCTCCGCCTTCCCCGCCTGTCCATGCATGGACGCGTCATTCGAGGAAGCGAAGCTTAAGATGGGAGAAGCGCACCTCAGCTGCGTCCGCGCGCTTCTTTTCCTCCGCCTTCTCCGCCTGTCCATGCACGGACGCGTCATTCGAGGAAGCGAAGCTTAAGATGGAAGAAGCGCACCTCCAGGCGCTTCTTTTCCTCCGCCTTCTCCGCCTGTCCATGCACGGACGCGTCATTCGAGGAAGCGCAGGAAGGGAAGACTGCGCACCTCGGCGTCGTGCGCCCGCCGCTCCAAACGCTATCGAATGAACGCGGAGCCGGGCGCGCGTGAGCGCACGACTCAAGGAACGAGCGCTCGGGCAGAAACTACGCACGTCGATGAGTTGCAGGAGAACTGGCCTCTGCCCTTCCTGCGCCGAGAATTCGGTCTTGAGCGACAAAGCAACCCCGACCCTCGGCGTCATACGCACCGGAACGCTGTTCAAAAGCTCAGCGGCGGCTGCTTTTGAGAGCATATCGGTGGCTGCCATCGTGACTGCCTCGGAACGCGCGCTCCGACGGCCCCGGACTGCATGAGAGTTTATGACGACCAGCGCCACGGAGGGCAGCAGGATGGACGAACCTCTGATCAGCGAGAAGCGGCTTTGTGTTGCGTGGAACGCGCTGGCTCAGCCTGGCTGGAACGCTGGAGAGAGAGAGAGGGCAAGTCAGACTTGGGTTCCTTAGTTTACTAAGGACCCAAGTCTTCTATGTTCACGTCAGGGCCGTTTCCCGCAGTCGCCAGCTACGTAGTGAAAATTAGCTGGTGGAAAAAACTATGATGGCCAAAGTATGATGTGTCGTGTACATGTGGGTGCCGCTCACTCCGGTCCGATATCGTAGTAGGGCTGGGTCCAGTGAAACCAGTGGAGGGTCGAGGGTGGAGATTTTGGCCCACTCGCACAAAGAAAAATGTTTGAGGCCAGTGAGCCGGACCTCAGCCAGCGCTGCGTGGGGGGGTATCCGGCGCCAAAAAATTAGGACCCATCCGCCACCTAGCTATTTAACGTCGGTGTGGGTACTTAACGTCGGAGTGCCGCGCGCAGGCCGCGGCGCGAAGGGTGTGCAACGTCGAGAAGCACTGCAATTATGACAATGGCCTGCGTTGCAAATGACCTCTAAACATATCGAAAGCCCGTGGAATTACGGTGGAAACAGTTTAGGCACGTAGTGCCTTGAAGCTCAGCGAGATTTAGGTCGTTTTTGGTCCTTTTTCGTGTAAAAGAGCACGTACCCCCCACTCACTGGTAGTCACTGATCATGAGTGAGTTCGACGCAAAATGTCCACTGACTGAGTGGACCCGGGGGCTCCACTGAACCCAGCCCTATATCGTAGTGAAGCGGCACGCACCGACACTGGCAGCTCATTGGCTGCCTCACTAGAAGGAAAGGCCCTCCTAAGCTCGTAGCTTACATCCGCGGGAGTTAATCCAGCCAACGTTTTAGCTACGTAAGCCTTACATAAGCCCGCTCCCATATGCATACAAATCGGCGACTGCGGGAAACGGCCCAGACTTGGGTTCCTTAGTTTACTAAAAAAGGACCCAAGTCTTCTATGTTCACAAGTTTGGTGGTGGTTCATTCCCCCCCTAAGTTCCAGGGTATTGGATTCGAACCCGTGACCCAACCTGTCAAACCTGTTTCCTGAGCAATCCAGCAACCGCGCTCTCTTGCTTCCATCGACAAAAGTGAGCTCCAAAGCTGCGCGCGTCCGTTGAGCTTCCAAACGCGACGGCAGATAGCTTGGTTGCCGAGATATCGATCGATATCGAGATCTAGAAGCCTTCAAAGCTCCCATACAAACGCACAATCGTGTTTTCCGGGCAATCCGGCGACCGCGCTGGCTTGCTTCGAATTCCTGAGAAGAAAGTCCGCTATGCAGCAAAGCGCATCCGTTTTAGAAGCTAGCGCGACGGCAGGTAGCCTGGTTGCCAAGATCGCAAGGTTCCCATACAAACATGCAATCGTCTCCTGCTCCTCAGGGAGCGCGCGCGCGGTTCCGGTTTTCAAACCAGTTGCAGGGTGCATCGAAGCGGGCAAGATGGCATGCTCAGCAGCATGGCGTTAAGGTGCGAGCCATTCTTGGAGCTGGCCGTAGCCGTCACCAGGAAACATGTACCCCAAAGTCGGCTCGATAAAGCTGTTCCGAAAAGCTTGCAAACATGTACAGAGATAGGCGCACAGTGCGCACTCACGCAACCGTGCTCTCTGAAACCCAAGTCTGTACTGCCCCCTGGGGGCAGGAATAGTTATCTATGGTGGTGGTTCATTCCCCCCCTAAGTTTCGGGGTGTTGGATTCGAACCCGTTACCCAAACTGTCAAACCTGTTTCCTGAGCAATCCAGCAACCGCGCTCTCTTGCTTCCATGAACAAAAGTGAGATCCAAAGCCGCGCGCATCCGGTGGGCTTGCAAACGCGACGACAGGTTGCCTGGTTGCCGAGATCGAGAAGCCTTTGAAGCTCCCATACAAACATGCAATCGTGTTTTCCCGGCAATCCAGCGACCGCGCGGGCTTGCTTGCTGAGAAGAAAGTCCGTTATGCAGCTACGCGCATCCATTTTAGAAGCGAGCGTGACGGCAGGTAGCCTGGTTGCCAAGATCGCAAAGTTCCCATACAAACATGCAATCGTCTCCTGCTCCTCAGGGAGCGCGCGCGCTGTTCCGGTTTTCAAGCCAGTTACAGGGTGCATCGAAGCGGGCACGATGGCATGCTCAGCAGCAAAGCGTTGAGGTGCTAGCCATTCTTGGAGCTGGCCGTAGCCGTCACCGAGAAACGCGTACCCCAGAATCGGCTCGATCAAGCCGTTCCGAAAAGCTTGCAAACAGCTGCAGAGCTAATGTGCACAGTGCGCACTCACTTAACCGTGCTCTCTGAAACCCAAGTCTGTACTGCCCCCCGGGGGCAGGAATAGTTATCAGACGTCGACTTGGGTACCTTAGTTGCTTGCAACTAAGGACCCAAGTCTTCTATATCAGACTTGGGTTCCTTAGTTTACTAAGGACCCAAGTCTTCTACAAGCGAGTCCCTGCGGAGCAGGAGTGGCCTTGGGTCTTGGGGTTTCAAGACGTGAGGGTGGCCGCTCTTTGTTTTAAAACGAGGTCCCGCAACCGCGCGCGGTTACTGTTGAGAGGACTATGCCGCCTATAGCTAGAATCTTCTAGCTTGGTCTAGCTAGCGCCAGCGATAGCTATGTAGTAGCGGCGCCTGCTGGCGCCGGCGGCGCGCCTAGGCCTGGCGCGGCCGGCGCGCGCCGGCTTCCGACGGTCGCGGCGATCGATCACGATCACGTCGGCGCCGGAGCGATAGCGCTAGCGCTTGATCGATCGTTGATCGCGATCGTTTATTTGCAAAGCGACGCGCGGCGATTCTGCCGGCGAAGCGCCTAGTGACTCCAGCCTTCCAGCCGGGTACAGAGGCTCTTTGCAATTTCCATCGGCGAAGGGGAAGCAAGCTGGAACCAATGACAATCGTGCTTGTCCGTGAATGGGTGAATTGACTTTTTGTGCCAATGGCGATCGGGCTTAACGCGAACAATTTCGTTCGTACGTGCTGTTAGTGCTTGTTAGAGGTGTCACATTTGAAAAGTAGCGCCGCCATCGTGCTCCCTAGGGTCGAAAATGGGTACCTAGGTCAAAAAGTTTGTCTATAAAATCAAGTTGAAGTTTGCCACAAGATAGGCACAGACCTAAGGGCCTCTCCTTTCCCAAGGCCGATATTCACGTCTATGGTGGTGGTTCATTCCCCCCCTAAGTTACCCCGAACCCGTTACCCAAACTGTCAAACCTGTTTCCTGAGCAATCCAGCAACCGCGCTCTCTTGCTTCCATGAACAAAAGTGAGATCCAAAGCCGCGCGCATCCGGTGGGCTTGCAAACGCGACGACAGGTTGCCTGGTTGCCGAGATCGAGAAGCCTTTGAAGCTCCCATACAAACATGCAATCGTGTTTTTCCGGCAATCCAGCGACCGCGCGGGCTTGCTTCCTGAGAAGAAAGTCCGTTATGCAGCTACGCGCATCCATTTTAGAAGCGAGCGTGACGGCAGGTAGCCTGGTTGCAAAGATCGCAAAGTTCCCATACAAACATGCAATCGTCTCCTGCTCCTCAGGGAGCGCGCGCGCTGTTCCGGTTTTCAAGCCAGTTACAGGGTGCATCGAAGCGGGCACGATGGCACGCTCAGCAGCAAAGCGTTGAGGTGCTAGCCATTCTTGGAGCTGGCCGTAGCCGTCACCGAGAAACGCGTACCCCAGAATCGGCTCGATCAAGCCGTTCCGAAAAGCTTGCAAACAGCTGCAGAGCTAATGTGCACAGTGCGCACTCACTTAACCGTGCTCTCTGAAACCCAAGTCTGTACTGCCCCCCGGGGGCAGGAATAGTTATCAGACGTCGACTTGGGTACCTTAGTTGCTTGCAACTAAGGACCCAAGTCTTCTATATCAGACTTGGGTTCCTTAGTTTACTAAGGACCCAAGTCTTCTACAAGCGAGTCCCTGCGGAGCAGGAGTGGCCTTGGGTCTTGGGGTTTCAAGACGTGAGGGTGGCCGCTCTTTGTTTTAAAACGAGGTCCCGCAACCGCGCGCGGTTACTGTTGAGAGGACTATGCCGCCTATAGCTAGAATCTTCTAGCTTGGTCTAGCTAGCGCCAGCGATAGCTATGTAGTAGCGGCGCCTGCTGGCGCCGGCGGCGCGCCTAGGCCTGGCGCGGCCGGCGCGCGCCGGCTTCCGACGGTCGCGGCGATCGATCACGATCACGTCGGCGCCGGAGCGATAGCGCTAGCGCTTGATCGATCGTTGATCGCGATCGTTTATTTGCAAAGCGACGCGCGGCGATTCTGCCGGCGAAGCGCCTAGTGACTCCAGCCTTCCAGCCGGGTACAGAGGCTCTTTGCAATTTCCATCGGCGAAGGGGAAGCAAGCTGGAACCAATGACAATCGTGCTTGTCCGTGAATGGGTGAATTGACTTTTTGTGCCAATGGCGATCGGGCTTAACGCGAACAATTTCGTTCGTACGTGCTGTTAGTGCTTGTTAGAGGTGTCACATTTGAAAAGTAGCGCCGCCATCGTGCTCCCTAGGGTCGAAAATGGGTACCTAGGTCAAAAAGTTTGTCTATAAAATCAAGTTGAAGTTTGCCACAAGATAGGCACAGACCTAAGGGCCTCTCCTTTCCCCAAGGCCGATATTCACGTCTATGGTGGTGGTTCATTCCCCCCCTAAGTTACCCCGAACCCGTTACCCAAACTGTCAAACCTGTTTCCTGAGCAATCCAGCAACCGCGCTCTCTTGCTTCCATGAACAAAAGTGAGATCCAAAGCCGCGCGCATCCGGTGGGCTTGCAAACGCGACGACAGGTTGCCTGGTTGCCGAGATCGAGAAGCCTTTGAAGCTCCCATACAAACATGCAATCGTGTTTTTCCGGCAATCCAGCGACCGCGCGGGCTTGCTTCCTGAGAAGAAAGTCCGTTATGCAGCTACGCGCATCCATTTTAGAAGCGAGCGTGACGGCAGGTAGCCTGGTTGCAAAGATCGCAAAGTTCCCATACAAACATGCAATCGTCTCCTGCTCCTCAGGGAGCGCGCGCGCTGTTCCGGTTTTCAAGCCAGTTACAGGGTGCATCGAAGCGGGCACGATGGCACGCTCAGCAGCAAAGCGTTGAGGTGCTAGCCATTCTTGGAGCTGGCCGTAGCCGTCACCGACAAACGCGTACCCCAGAATCGGCTCGATCAAGCCGTTCCGAAAAGCTTGCAAACAGAGCTAATGTGCACAGTGCGCACTCACTTAACCGTGCTCTCTGAAACCCAAGTCTGTACTGCCCCCCGGGGGCAGGAATAGTTATCAGACTTGGGTACCTTAGTTGCTTGCAACTAAGGACCCAAGTCTTCTATATTCACTGAGTCACGTCTGTGGTGGTGGTTCATTCCCCCCCTAAATTTTGGGGTGTTGGATTCGAACCCGAGACCCCGTAAGGAGCTGTTTCGCATGTCGCAGACGGCCCCGGACGGACCTCGACGGGCCGAAAACGGCGCGACCTTTTGGACATCCCGCTAGTTCGCGAGCTTTAACAATGGATGGAATTTGAATTTTGAACACGGCCGTGTCACGGCGGCTATCAGCCGGCTGAGTTCGAGTTCGAGCTGGCTAGACCAAATTCTATATCCCCCCAAGCCATCTCCCCCCCTTCCAAGCCACGGCCAGCTGCAGCTAGATTGCGGCCAGCCACGGACTTGCGCGGGAAAAGCAAAAGCGCTTATAGCTTAGCGTTCGGCGATCGAGATGCCGCTCTCTGTGCTGTCTGCCAAGGTCGGCTCAGCGTTCGGTTCCATTAGAGCGTGGCTGGGCGGCGCCAGCGATGGCAGGCCGCGGCACGGCCAGATTGGCGGCAGCACCTGCGGCAGCCAGGACGACCTCGGCGAGGACGTGAATCCAGACGACTTTGGCGACGCAGCTTTGAGCGAGCAAGTCGTTCAGCCTGCGCATGCAGCGCCAGCTGCGCATGCGACGGCCGCGGTCGCGCTGGCGCCTCCCGCGGCGGAGCCGGCGGGCGGGAGCGACTCCCCACAAGTCTCGCCAGTACGCTCAGAGCTCGAGCAGAGCCCGGCAGCGGCTGCTGTGAGACGCCAGGGACGCCTTTGGGGGGGGTACGCCTGTACAGCCGTGTACGCCGCCTGTCGCAGCTGCCTCATCAGCGACCCCGTGTACACGCCTGATCGCCCGCGTCGCAAGCGGGTAGTAGCTGCGCCCTCGCAATCGCAGCCTTCGCATGATCAGCCGGCCACGCCTCCACGCACGCAGCCGCCGGCGGCAGCGGCCTCGCCAGCGACCCCCGTGGACATGCCTAAGCGCGTGAGTCGCAAGCGGGCAGCGGCGGCGACCTCCCAGCCTTCGCCCGCGGCGGCACCGAGCGAGCAATATGAGGATCCCTTCGTTGCCATGGAGCGGTATATGGACGATCCCTCTGTCGCGCCGTCGCCTGCCAGCTCAGCCGCGAAGAAGCCAGCCCGAAGAAGCCCGCCACGTCCACCAAGCAGCAGTGCAAGCGGCGCAAGTGCGATGTCGAGATGACGGGCGAGGAGGAAGATCGATTCACCCCCTGGGACAAGCCCGGGCGGCACCGCTTTCGCATCGAGGAGGAGGACGCCGCACTCTATCGGAGGCTCACCGGCTGCAAGCGGGTTTCCGATGCGGTTCGCATGGCGTCCAAGCTCCTTGAAGCGATCGAGTACCTTCAGCAGCGTGTGCGCGCGCCGTTTCACGCCGCCGTGCGCTTCGCCCGCAGCTTGCCTCGCTGATTCGGGCCGCAGGATGTCCTAGACAAGGGTCTAACTGGCGCGGAGCTCGCCAATCAACTGAAGGCGAAAGTCGACGTGTTCCTCCGTGCACCGGCGCAGCGTGAGGAGCTCCAACAGAAGTGCAGCTCCCTGGAGCGGGAGCTCCCTGATCTGCGGTGGGCCAACAGGGAGAAGCAGCGGCAGATCGCTCAACGGGAGGAGAAGATCGCTCAGCTGGAGAAGGAGATGATGCAGCTCAACGCCAGTCTGGTGAGCCCGCCGGCCGCCGCGCCGCCCGCGCCGCCGGCGCCCGCAATGCGCTGCTGACGGCGGTCCCTCCGGCGCCCGCAGAGAGCGACTCGGGTCAAAAACCTCGAAGAGGAGTGCGAGGAGCTGCAGAACCAGAACGCTGCGCTGCAGACGAAGGTGGATGACTTGGAAAACAAGGTCCGCGATTGCCCACACGCGTGCGTGCGCCCGCTGGCGCGTAACGCGGCGCGGCGCAGGTCTCAAGGATGAAGAGGAATTGGGACTTGGAGTTGGAGCGTGAGGCGAAGGTGTGGCGGAAGGAGGAGCGCATGTACATAAAGGAGGTGGAGGAGCTGGAGGCCGTTATCGAGTATCTCTACATGAGGGACGTGCTCATGCGGGAACCCCGGGGGCCTAGGGTCGCAGGGTGGGTCGCCGCGGTCCAGCAGCTACACGCTGCTGTGCCGCCGGAGACGTCGCCTTTCGAGGCGCCCGCCATCGGGCGCTAGCCCCGGCCCGCTCGCTTCGTCCTGCATAGCTAGAGCTCTCATCGGATGAGAAAAATTTGTGTTCCTTTTGCGCATGCGTCGCCCACACGACAGCCGGGCGGGGACGCGGGGCGCGGCTGGGTTGGCTAACTGTGCGTGCATCCGGAGCCTCCGAGCAAGCCTAGCCTATAAGCTCGGCGACGCTGAGCTAGGTGCGCCCGGCGCGCCTGGTAATCTGCTCGGGAAGGTCGGAACGGCTTGGGCACGGAACCGGGGTCGGCCGCAAAGGCGGACCGTGCCAGACCCAATCGGCGCTGAGCTACGCCGGCGCGCCTGGTAATCTGCTCGGGAAGCTCGGGATGAGTCAAGGCCTCGCACCTGGGGCTGGCAATCCATGCACTGCGGCAAGCAGCCGCTGCCCCACCGACCTCGTCTCGCAGAAGCGGGTCACGGAGATGAAGGAAGACCGCGTGAAGCGCCGCGGGCGCTCTCGTGGCATGCCGGGCCGGGCCGGGCGTATGCGTACCCGGTTGGCCAGCGGAGGAAACTCGGCTGACTGAGCGGCTCGCGCTTTCGACAACGTGGCACTGTGGCACTGTAGTACACCTGGCGAGGCGCACGCCGCGACAACGATTCGGCGAGGCGCACGCCCTCGCCCGCGAACTTGGAACATACGCACGCCTGCCCTGGATCGCGGACCGAGCCTCGGAGACTTCCGCCCTCTCCGAGGCTCATGGCTGAAGCTGCGATAGCATGGTGCCGGCTGGCTGAGGCCGCCCGTGCCGGAGCAGCTGCAGCCGGGGCCAAGTGGCTGGCCGGCGCCTTAAGCGCGCGGCTGCACTGCGAGCGGGGAGCTGGGCTCGCTGTCGGCGGCAATCTTATCCGCTCTCAAGGTTTCGCAAGGCTGCGAGCGCGCGGCGACCCCCGGTATCGCGTTCGCAATTTTTGATCTGCCAGGGAATCTGCACTCCGAGGCTTGCGATTGAAGCACGGCAGCCTCGTATCTTGATTAGAACTTTTTATTCAAGATGTAGAGGCGTCACACGGCGTTATTTAGTGCCCTGCACAAAGCCCCCGCGATGGGCCCATTTAACCCGTCATACCATATGACTCATCATACGCCTATACACTACGTTACAGCTAGTCTTCTGCTGACTTTTGGCCCTTCCAAATTGGGCCCATCGCCCCAGGAGCTGGGAGACATCGAAAAAAGCTTAGAGAACCTTTTTAAAGCACTATATAAGGCCTCCTATGCAGCTGCAGGGTCGGGGGAGGCCTTGTATGGCGCGAAAATAGGCTCCCGAGGCCCCGGACTGCCAGAGTGTCCCGGAGGCCCCCGACTGTCCCGCCAGGCGCCCGCCCTGTCAGCCCGCCCCGCCAGCCCGCCCGCCACTCTCGGTAGTCACTGAGTGCCACGGTGCCACGGTGCCACGGTGCGCGCACGATAGCAGAATAACTAGTAAATCTGTCGTATTCAAGCCAGGTGCAGACTGCAGCTGGTGACTCTAGCTGCAGACATCGTCCGGCCGCGAGACGAGGACGCCGTCGCCGGCAGGGCGGCGACCGGCGGGGCGGGGGCGGGGGCCGGCGGGGCGGGGGCGGGGGCCGGCGGGGCGGGGCGGGGCGGGGCGGGGGCGGGCGGGGCGGGGCGGGGCGGCGGGGCGGGGGCGGGGCGGGGCGGGGCGGGGCGGGGGCGGGGCGGGGGCGGGGCGGGGCGGGGCGGGGCGGGGGCGGGGCGGGGCGGGGGCGGGGGCCGGCGGGGCGGGGCGGGGGCCGGCGGGGCGGGGGCGGGGGCCGGCGGGGCGGGGGCGGCTAACGGCGGGGCGGGGGCGGCTAACGGCGCTACGCTTCGTCGTCGGCATCGTCCGGCCGCGAGACGAGCACGCCGTCGCCGCGACGCAGGCGGCGGCGCTTGCACCGAGCAGCAGCAGCAGCCCCGTCCGCCTCCGCCGCCGCCTCCGCCGCCTCCGCCGCCGCCGCCGCCGCCGCCTGCTGCTGCCGGATGCGCACCCGCTGGAAGTGCTCCGCGCACTTGAAGAGATTGTCGCCGAAATGCTCCATCTGCCCGCCCGCCGCTGCAAGGCCGTCACGTTGTCATAGAGAGGCTTGAAGGCCGCCTCCTCGTAGAGCCCGAGGGGGTCCTGCCCGCAGAAGCGCGCCGTGCTGCGGTGCTTGCGGATCTCCGACCGCAGGTTAATGGCCTCGAGGAGGTTGTTGTGCGCCAGCGCGACCTCGAACTGCTCGTACAGCTGCTCGTGCTCGCGCATCCACGCGCGCGCGTACTCCAGCAACTGCTTGAGCTCGGCCAGCTTGTATGGCCTCACCGAGTCGCGCTCTATTGCGAGGTTGACCTCCAAAGCTGCCTGGTGGCGCCGCCTGATCTCATCCTCCTCCTCGAGCGCGCGCTCCTCGTCCGCCTTCATGCGCGCCCTGCGCTCGGCGCGCTGCCGCTGGTCCATCGCTCTCCGAGTCGCTGCTGTTGATCTCGATGACAGACGAAGTCATTGGGCGATTGCACGGCGCGTTGATGGTCTCCTCCTGGTCCTCCTCCTCGGACACGTAGTCAGCGGGCATATGCTTCGCTCCACAGCTAACATAGCTACACTGTCGATGCGACATAGCTAACGCTTGAGGCTGCTTCAGGCCCACCAGCTGCAGGGCGTTCAGCTGGAGTTGGACGTTCAGCAGTTTGCGTACCCAGTCTGGGCATGCTCCCCTTGCTTAGCGCGTCATACCCATATCGACGAGCGAGCATCGCGGCCGGCAAGGACCGCGCGGGTGGACCAGCCGCTTCGCCTAAGGTAGCTATGCATCGCAATTGCGCATTATCGCGCATGCTGGGCTCGCCTGCTGCTCTTCGGCGCCTAACTGTCGCGGATGTGTATGCTTGCTCGCGGCGCTCGGAGCTGCCGCTTCCGCAGATGGCAGGGGAGGTACACGCGATCTTTTTTTCCGAGTTTTGAACCCGCCCGCGCGATGCAGCGACCCATCGCGCCCCGTCCCGCGGCCCAGCCCGCGCCCCAAACGTTTCCAGCGCCCGCAGCAGTCGTTTTAGAGATGGCGGACGCGTCGGTCGCGTACCAGGCGCTTATGCGGATCATCGCAGTGCTCACCCACAGCCGAAACGCCCACCTGGAACTGGAGGCGCGCGGCATTGCGTCTCCATTGTATCCGCATAGCTTAGCTTGCACGGCGGCGCTTCAAGAGGCCACCGCAGTGGCTGTGTTCCTCCAGTGCATCCTGCAGAGCCCTCCAGCTTCGCCACCCGGGTCGCCATCGGCTCCAGCGAGCCCGCAATCGCCTCAGATTAGCCCAGAGCAGCAGCAGCAGCGCGGTCGTCGCGCGTTCGGCGCCGACGTGGTATGCCGCTCATTCAAATTCGATGTCATGACTTGACTTGCCCGCGCTTACGAGTGTATGCTCTCTGCCCGGCCGCGAGCAGACGAATGCAGTTCTTAATGAGGCGCCGAGCCCGGCGCCGCGGCCGGCCCCCGGCCCCGGCACCGCCCCGAAACGCGCTCGCGGCAAGGAAGATGTGCCGCCTGAGGAGCGGATCGTCCGCAAGGCGACGCTCAAAGCGCGCGACGAGCGCATCGCAGTGCTTGAGGCGGAGAACAAGAAGCTTAGGGAGGAGCACCAGTCGAAGCGCGCCAAGGTCCCGCGGACTTCGGCACAGCGTGC
Organism: Cyanophora paradoxa; assembly: GCA_004431415.1. Taxonomy (NCBI): domain Eukaryota; class Glaucocystophyceae; order Cyanophorales; family Cyanophoraceae; genus Cyanophora; species Cyanophora paradoxa. The sequence continues at coordinate 92,795 of QPMI01000194.1, read as the reverse complement.
AGCGACCATCTCGCGCATAGCTAGGCAGGTCCCTGGGAAGGGATGCTCGGATACGTCCAGGCAGCGGCGCACGCGGTTCCTCCGCATGCTGCTCTCGACGATTCTAAACGCTGCGAGTCCGGACATCCAGATCCGCCTCCCCATGTTTAAAAAGAACTTCGCGAGGTACAAGGCGGGGCGGCGCGCGCGCAGGCATATGCATGCTTATCCAGGGCGCCCCAGGAACAAAGGAGAGGAGGAGGGCGCCTATCAGAAGAGGAGGGAGGCGCTGGAGGCGGAGGCACGCCGCCTCGTGAGCATCATCGGGCCACACGCAGTGCGCGTTATTATACATAAAAAGAGCTACCGAGAATCGTACTTTAATAGGCTACAAAATCGTTGGAGAAGAGCACCTTTCTGAACCACCGTCCGCAGGCCCAACGAGCCCTGGAAACGAGCAAATCGGGTCAGCTGCAAGTGAAGAAGGCGATGAGCATCGCCTGCAGGAAGCTGCGGGACACCTTCCCCGACTGCGAGATTCTAGAGTGGAAGGACCGCCACTGCATCTCGGACGTGCGCCCTTTCTCGAATGTTTTAACCCCCCATCCCGTTCTAAACCGACCCGGGGCAGGCGACGTACTTTGAGTTCACGAAGCTCCTCAAGAAGGCCCTGAAGAAGCACTTCGTGGGGCTGCGAGCCTTCCTCCCGTCGAAGCACTGCATCACGAAGCTACGGGGCAAGGTCAACGATGACCTCGAGAAGGCGCGGCGCGCGCGCGCGGGGCGGGGGTGAGGGACGAGGCTCACCGAGCGGTGCAGATCGTGCAGATCGTCGAAACAGCGGCGGGCGTCGGCGACGAGGAGAACAAGGGCAAGCCGGGCGTCATGCTCGAGCTCTTTGTGCCTCCGTCGAGCGCAGCGCCGGCGGCGGGCGGAGAGGCGGCAGCGCCGGCGGCGGGCGGAGAGGCGGCAGCGCCGCCGCCCCGCAGAGCTGTCACGCCGACGCCCGCCCTGTCGGCCCTCATCAGCGCTTTCGTCCCGCTGCACAAGCACAGGGGGAAGAAGATCAGACCTCGAGTCCGCCTGGCGGGCGACGGGACGATCGCGTTCCGCGGGAAGAGCGTCTCCACGACCGACGGCATGACCTGCATCGTGGCAATCGTCGACGGCTACTACGTCATCGAGGAGGACGGGACGCAGGCGTACCACCCGCTGAAGGGCGTTCAGAGCTGCTACGCCCTCCTGCCCCTAATGCTCTTCGGCGGTAGCGACAGCGAGGAGAACCTGCGCCCACGCATCAAGCCCCTCGCCGACATGGTCGAGTACCTGAACGAGAACCCGCTCACCCTGATCCCCGGGTACGAGCACGACAAGCCCGTCGAGGTCGAATTCTTGGTGACGGGCGACTACAAGTTCCTCCGCGTCCTCCTCGGCTTCGACCTGTGCCCGCACTGCGATTCTGTCCACCGACGCGGGTCAGTTCGCCGAGTCACACGCGCTGAGATTCGGCATGGGGCTCACGTTACTGCAGGTCCGAGTGCTCGGCGGTCGAAGTCGTGCGCGCAGCAGGGCCGCGGGATCGGGACGGCCTCCCTCCAGCCAGCGAACAGAGAATCCGCACCCCGAGCACGACGCCAACGCCCTCCTGCAGCCGCTCCCGAACAGCATGCTGCCCGTCGCTGCCGTCGAGGTGAGAAGCCCGCGACACCTCGCCTCAGCGGACGCCAACGCGCACCTCAGGTCCGGCTCGACGACGCCCTGCACGGCATCAAGAGCTGGGTGGCCGGGTTCTTCGTCTACTTCTTCCTCGCCCTCGCCTGTGGTGCCTCCGAGGACCAGCAGAAGCGCATCGAAGACCTGCAGCGTCATCTTCGCGATAAATACGCGCGGAACATCAAGTTCGAGAAGACCGAGAACGGGGCCACCTACAAGTTCTTCCAGAAGATCTCCGCCAACACCGCCAAGAAGATCCTGGAGGACCCCGAGGCGCCCGACACCCTCTTCAGCATCTGCTTCGGCGACAGTAAGGAGAGCTGGAGCGAGAAGACGAGGGGCATGCACGAGATTTGGCAGCTCCGCCAGATCATCTACCAGTACGAGCGGAACATGAAGCCCGACGAGGAGGCGCGGCAGCAAGTTATCGAGGCCGTCGCCGAGCTCCAGGGCCTGATGGAGACACACTTCCCGTTATGGAAGATCTTCACACGCTACATGCACTCGACGCTTGCGCACCTCGCGTTCTGGGCGCGCGTCGACAACACGAACGCGCCCGGCCGTTGGAGCTGCGAGGTCATCGAGTCCTACATGGGCCTCCTTCGGCGCCTGCGACACACCGTCACGTCTCTCGGTGGCGGGTGGAACAAGGACCTCGACATGCTCAAGCAGATCATGACGCACCAGCGGCGGCGCCTGGCGCTGTGGATGCGGAACATGACGGAGGCGAGCGCCGGCGGGAAGGACGCTGCCCACGCCGAGTACGACGCGCCCGTCGCCGCCAAGGCCTGGCCAGATGGGCCCTTCATCCCCCGACCTGCGGCCCGTCCCCACCGGTCAGCGGCTATGCAGGGCGAAGGGGCGGCGGCGGCGCCGCCGGGGGCGAGGAGGTGGCAGCGGTGCCCCTGCCTGCGGACGAGGAGGAGATCGACGAGGATATTGAGCTGCAGGAGGGGGATCCGGTGCCGGAGGACGAGGTGCCCGAGGAGAGCGGGGACGAGGAGGAGGAGGAGGAGGAGACCGCCGAGTACGACGCCGAGGCAGAGGAGGAGGCGGAGGAGGAGATGGAGGCGGAGGATGAGGGCGCCAACATGCTCGATTTCGATGATAGGGCCCTAGCAGAGGTTCTAGCAGACGATCTAGCGGAGGGGGAAATAGACGAAATGGATTTGGACCAGACATAGCGCACCTTGTAACCTAGATAGTGCGATTCTCAGTAGCAGCTTCACGACTTTGCCCTCTTGCGCGCCGCCACCGCGGCCGCGAGCTGTGCCGCGCGATCCTTCCTGCTGCAGGATTAGGCGAGCAAGTAGCCGAGCGGGGGGCGAGGGGGAGGGGGCGCACTTGGGGACCGAGGCGGATGCGGCGGGGGCAGGTAGGGCGGCAGCGGCCGGTGGGGCAGCAGCAGCAGGGGCCGACAGGGCGGCGACCGGCGGGGCGGGGGCGGGCGGGGCGGCGGCGGCGGCGGCCGGCAGGGCGGCGGCGGCGGGGGCCGGCGGGGCGGCGACGGCGGGGGCCGGCAGGGCGGCGGCGGCGGGGGCCGGCAGGGCGGCGGCGGCAGGTTCTGAAGGGGCTGCTTCGGGGACAGGCGGCGCCTTGGCGACGGTGTTGGCGCCGGCGCGGCACCGGCGCGGGCGCTTCACGGGGACAGCCGCGAGGGGCCCGCGAGGCTGGCGATGCGCTCGCCGTCGGGGCCGTACTCGTAGCTCGGAAGCTCGAGCGTGACGTGCCCACCTTTCCTGCCCGAGCGCTTCGTGGCCACGATCCGACCGGGACCTGCCGCGCCCAAGGAGCAGAGCTTCGTAAGCGAGCGGCGCGGCGAGGGCGGGCCGGGCGCACGCTCGTCGAACTGGACGACGTCATGGGAGCCCGTGTGGCGCGGCACGATTAAGCCGCCGTACGCCTTCTCGACGGTGACGGTCTGCATCTCGCTGTGCTTCCGGATCGCCTTCCCGTCCGCGTCCCGCTTGCAGACGCGCTTGGACGCTTGCGCCACGCCGGAGGGACCGAGAACAGCTGCAAAGAGGTCGGAAAAAGAACAGCGAGCGGGAAAAAGGAAGCGGCTTCCACCAGCAGCGGTCTCGCGGTCCGGAAGCTCGATAACGAAGCGATTCGCCGCCGGCAGCTTGTCAACCGGGATCGGCTGGCCCGTCTTCGGGTCGATGGGCGTGGCGACGTGCGCGACCTGCGCCACGATGTTCTCCTGCGATGCGCACCGTTAGAGGATAGGAAAAAGAACTTCGAACGAGTCATAAGAGCCGCAGACCAACATTGCCGGCCCGGCCACCGGGATCTTGACGTTGACAAGCTGCGTCCCGGTCTTCCGGCGCTTGAGGGCGTTCGCGGCGGCGTCCTGAAGGTAGCCAATCGCCTCCACGCGCTCCTCCGGCCTCGACAGCGGCCGGAGGAAGCACGCCATCTTCTTCTTCGCCACTCGCTTGAGCCTCGCGTTGAAGGCGAGGGCGACGTCGAACTGGAAGGAGCCGTCGCCCGGGAACGTCATGATTTGCTTACAGACGTAGATGTGGGGATCGGCGTGGTTGAGGGCTTTGTACTCGTCCGCGGCCACCACCTTCGCGGGTGCGTGAACCTGCGCGCACGGGCATCGGACGCTGGAACGGGGCGCGGGCGCGGCGGGCGGACCGTCACGTTCGAGTAGTAGATGAGGTGGTTTGCGATGGCCACGGCTGCCTGCTCCCCGTCTGCCTTGATGATCACGCTGCCGAGCCCGCAGTCCTTCACATCGGAGTCCTCCGGGCGCACGAAGCGCCGAAGGATGACGCCGTTGACGGAGTAGTTGAAGTCGCCGCGCTTCGCCTTCGTCTGTGTTGGGAACTCGCCCTCGACTCGCGCCAAAATCGTTTCACCTGGGCGCGGGAAATGGAAGGGCTTCGGGCGAACGACGCTGAGTTCTGGACACAGCTGGGTGTCTGAGCTAACTGAACAGATGACGAAGTCGCCAAGGCGAACGTGGTAGGCGCGGCCGCTGGTGTCCAGGCAGCGGACCGTTGCCGCGGGGTGCTCGCCCTTGAGGATGTCGAGGTCAGGGAGCTTGGGCTCCTTCGCCTTGCGCGCCTGCTGAGTGATCTTGTTGACACGCTTCATGTTGCCCTTGCCGGCCCACGAGCTGCTGCTGTCGGGTCGCTTGCCGTGCCAGCGGTGCCGACGTCGGGCCTCGTCGAAGCCGTCATCCCAGAGGCTGGGTTCCTTTCGCTTTGACTGCTTCATGCACGGCGGCGTGCAGGAATGCTCGCGCTCGGGCGTGCGCGATGGCGGGAAGCTAGCTAGTCCGGCCTAGCCGAGGGAAGCTGACTAGCAAGCCGGCCTGCTGACCGTTACTGTGACCGTTGTGGCCGCGTGTGTACGCCACTGTGTACGAGGCCAAGTTCGAGCTCAAGTTTGCGCTGGGCTAATTTCATTGGCGGAAGAAGTTAACAATGGGCGGGGCGTGACGCAAACTCCGTTCAGTTTGAAACGCCCAACCTGTCAAACCTGTTTCTTGAGCAATCCAGCGACCAGGCTGTCTTGCTTCCATCGACAAAAGTGAGCTCCAAAGCCGCGTGCGTCCGTAGAGCTTGCGTCTCTCTCTCTCTCTCTCTCTCTCTCTCTCTCTCTCTCTCTCTCTCTCTCTCTCTCTCTCTCTCTCTCTCTTCTCTCTCTCTCTCTCTCTCTCTCTCTCTCTCTCTCTCTCTCTCTCTCTCTCTCTCTCTCTCTCTCTCTCTCTCTCTCTCTCTCTCTCTCTCTCTTCTCTCTCTCTCTCTCTCTCTCTCTCTCTCTCTCTCTCTCTCTCTCTCTCTCTCTCTCTCTCTCTCTCTCTCTCTCTCTCTCTCTCTCTCTCTCTCTCTCTCTCTCCCACCTCATCCGCCGCCGGATTTTGATTCCGAGGATGAGCCACCTCTTCAATGCCGCCGTGTTGGTAATTTAGAGGTTGCTGCTTCAATTGCAAACCACATCGTTCTTCATGCTGATATTGATGATGCAAGTTTGCCTCTGCCCTTCAGCGCTAGCCCCTGTCCCAAGCGGTGCGTACGCACCTTGCATCCCTGGCGTGCCTTGCATGTCCCACTAGGGGCCTCTGCGGCTCTGCTATACCCTGTCAACCCGGTCCACGGGCGTGTCTTCTGCTTCATCTCTCTCTCTCCCTCTCCTCAGGTCATCATTGATGTGGATGAAGCTGAGCTTGACCCTGATTTGTTGCGGCTCTTTTCTGATGCGATTACTGTTCAACCTGCCAGGCTGCAGCTGCATGACTTCGCAAGCTCTGGCTTCGCTGCACCCCTGGCCCCTTCCTCTTTCAAGGCTTCTGCTGTGTCCCTGATGCCTATGGCCTAGCATGGATACTGATCCTATTATCCCTCCTGCTGCCTCTTCTAAGCGGGGCCATGTATCCTCTCCTGAAGCTGATCATGATGACAACGTCACGCCGTGTGACGGTTGTCCTGCCTCAGGTCTCTGTAAAACGTTTCTGGCTCTTCTCTGCCACCCATATCCCAGGATCCCCAATCATGCTTACCCAGGATCCCCAATCGTGCTTACTGATCATGAAAACAACGATGAGGCTGATGACATCTCTTCTTCGTGTCAGTCATCCTCTGTCCCTAGATCTGCTCGATTTATCGTCTCTTCTCGATATCGATCTGTCTCGAGCTCTGTGTCTTTTCTTTTTTATTGTCGATTTTGGCTCTTTGTCTTATCTTTCTTCGTGCTCTTAATATTAATATTAATAATATTACTGTCTTCCGTGCATGTATACGTATACGTACCAGCAGCTCCATGATCAGAACGCCCTGCATATGCCATGATGATAGGCCAGATCTAGAGCTCGAGAGTACTAGTACACGGAAAATATGCAATCCGAGACCGAAACGGTTGTGCTTGTATACTTGTACCCTGGGTTGGCGGGACTCGGGAGAACGCCAGCTGTGGGAAGATGGCTCAGCGGGACGAGCTTAACGCCGCCCAAGATGGCGGCCCAAAGATTCGTGCGCCCCGCGGACCTCGCGCCGCGGCGGCCGTACGAGTCGAAACCCTTTCGCAGTCGCTTTCCTTCCCGACGCAGTGAACGAGCAGCTGAAGAACATTCTGAAGGTGTGAGAATCTCAGCGCCAAGCCGCGGTTTTCTCCGCCCTGTTCTGAATGAGTTCGTAGTTCGAGGTCGTGGAGAAGGATGAGAATGACCAGCCGGCGTTCAAGAGCGTGTCTCTCTATCGAGCAGTCACAGCTGAATTCGTCGCTTCTGCCCTCTTCGGTGCGCTGCGTGTGCGCTTGCGACTCGATGTATCGGCGTAATCGTTGCGGGACTGCAGTCTTCCTCGCTTGTGGCGCGGCTGTCGCGAGCAACAGTGTCGTCTCCGAGGCGGATCTAACTGCCGCCTCCCGCGTCGCCGGCGGTGATGCGCGTCTGTTGGTCATCTCGCTATCCTTCGGGATGTGCATCACAGTACGCGCGTGCCCGCCAACCTGCTATTCAGTGGGAGTGACTTGCGGTCTTCAGGTTCTGGCGCGCGCGCCCTGCTCCACTGTTTGTGCCTCTTTTAGCTAGCTTCAAGCGCAGGTCTTTGCGATTGGCCACCTGTCTGGAGGGCACATCAATTCTGCAGTGACCATCAGCTTCATGTTCACGAAGAAAGTCACTCTTCAACGCGGAGCGGCGTACATTCTGGCTCAGCTCACAGGCTCGGTTGTCGGCGCTGGTGTGCTCAAGGGCATCCTCCCGAAGTCCCTGCAGGGTACTCTTGGCGTCACCACTGTAGCCTCTGATATGAATCTCGGCGCTGCCATCGTGTTGGAGGCCATTTTGACATCTGTGCTTCTTTTCACTGTGTTCTCTGCCATCGATTCTTCTCGTGTTGGCGAGATGCACCATGCCCTTGCTCCGCTTGCAAGTACGAAAGCATATCTTTCTCATTTTACTTGCCTCAGTGTCCCACCTTTCTTGTAGTTGGAATGGCTGTTTTCGTCTGCCATCTCATCGGTGTGCCCTTCACGGGATCATCCATCAACCCCTCGGTCTGCCTTTTTCGCCTTTCTTCCTTTCTTCCTGTTTCTGTTTCCGCTCAATGTTGCGCGTTCAGAGGTCGTTCGGCCCAGCAGGTACCCGTCGCTTTCTCACATGATTGAAATTTTGTTTTCTAATGTTTTCCCACCAGTTGTGACTGGCATTTGGGAGGATCATGTGCGTTGGGATATGGGGGCGTGCTTCTTTCCTTTTCATTTGTGTCTGCAGTGGGTCTACTGGGTTGGTCCGTGCCTTGGTGCCTGCATCACAGCTCTCTTGTATCAAATCTGGTATCTCGCTCTTCTCTCTCGGTAGCAGTCGTTTTCCGTGACACAGTGGTCAGGTTCAAGAAGGCCGAAGAGCCTGCCAAGCCGAAGCTCGTGGAAAACCGTGCACCCGCAGCCGTAGCCCGTGAAGCAGCAGGTTCAAGTCAGGCTTTCTCATACCAGCGTCATGAGGAGTTGCAGGCGGGTTTAAGCTGTGGCTCCATGCCGCGATCTTTCTTACATCACCGCACAGGACGCAACCATCTAAACGCGGAGCTGCTTCCGTTGTGGCGTTCCCTTCCATTTTCCTTCCGTCTCCTCCGATCGTGTCTTCCTCTCCTCCCCGCGCTTGTCTGTCTCGTGCTCAAGATTTCAAGGATCTGCCGACGAACGTTTATGCCTACGTTGAGACCGCAATCAGGAAACTCGCAACGACTCGGCCGAAACACGGTTCCCTGGAGGCACGAGAGAAGTATCGAGTGGCATCATAGCGGCCGACAGGGGATCATAGCAGCCGACTATACCCTGGCGTTCGCCCATAGTGGACTACGCACTACACGTGCGGGTTGCTTTGCGAGTCTTTGAAATATGGTTGCTTTGCGAGTCTTTGAACTATTCAAATTGTGATCCACACGAAAAAGGCAAGTGCAACCGCACTTTCGAGCTTAGGGCTTGTACGGCTTGGGGCCGCCGGCGGGCAGCTGGCCGGGCTTAATCCCGTTGAACACAAGGAAAGGCGAGTTGCCGTAGATCTTCGGACGCCAGGTAGACGATGCGCTGCCGCTGCTAGCGGCGGCGGGGGCAGCCGAGGCGGGGGCGGCGCCCGGGGCCTGCGCGGTAAAGCACGTTCAGCTGTGCCTCTTGACGAAAGATATCCGTCGCACCACAGATGCGCCGACAGCCGGGGGCAGCGAAGACTTCACAGCCGCAACGACACCCTTGCCGATCTTCTTCGGCATCCGCGGCACAGAACGAGCGGGCCATGCGCGCTGGTACGGCGCGTTGCCGAGGCTGCCGAGGCGGATCGCGCCGTACTGCGTCGCGGCGTCGGCAGTCAGCGCCGAAAAGTTGCGCGCAGATGTTGCGCGCGGAGCCGGTTGGGCAAGGGGCCTGGAACTCACATCCAGCGGAACCAGCTCTGCCTTGAAGATAGGGGGAATCTGGCCAACGACGGGGAGGGCGGCCATGGCTGCGAAGATGCTTCGTGCAAGAACTGGAGTACCCCCCTATGAGTTCTATGATAGCTCCGCGGCTCAGTGGCTCGAGCTCTCTACATGAGGCTCGCCTGCGAGTGTGCCACGGGGTGACGTCGCGATCGACATGTACGTATACGTACTACGGTATTACAAACGCTTTCCGTGTATACGTACGTGCTTACAATATACAGTTTTCAAGTTTATAATTAGCTATAGCTATAGCTATATATATATAGCTAGGCTAGTTTTATAATTTTTTCAATGTCAAGCAGTCATATGCATGAACACTGAGTTGTGCATGCTGCACTGCAGCAGTGCACGTGCTCCGGATCCCCACTATCCCCACTATATATATATATATATATGTGACGTCGACACACATGCATCGACTCGGCAATATCCGGGGAGTCCAATTTAAAGAAGCGCTAGCTAGCCTTGATCATGATCAATGCTGAAGGCAGATGCACCACCATAGTAGCTATAGGGCTCTACAGCTGCAAATAGCTAGACGTAATTAAGCACATCATGTCATAGCTCGTTTAGCAATTAATAGCGCATCCGACGTACTGGAGCTCAGTTCTCAGCTGAAGGGCATCTCCGGTCCTTCACGAGAGGGCAAGGGAGCACGAAATCTGATCGTTAATGCTTGAATCTTCCATTTTGTTGGGTGTCAGAGTGCGACTACACACAATTCTGACCATGATCATGACATGCACGTTTCACTGTCCTCCCTAACCTTAAGACGTCTGCTCTGGATGCCAGACGTTCCCCATCGTTTTCCTGTAAACCAATTCACAAACACCATTGACGTTTCGAGGTCAAGCAGATGCTGCCGATTGAAGGTGCTGGAAAACTCTCTTCTTGATCCAGTCCTTGTTGTGCGGTTGATATGCAGAAAGCTGAGGGTTGAACCTGTCTTGGGGTCAACAAAGGCACTTGGCAAGCTGGAATTTCGACAGAGACGCACACGAGAACGCTCAGATCAGCGAGCGAGTCGATGTACTGGAACAGCTCGCTGATGTCCTGCGCGGGCCTGAGCGCTTTGGCGCGCCGACGGCAGCCGAAAGCGCGGCGTACGTAAGTGATATTCCGCACAGATGGATTTGCGCGCTTGAGCTGCCCCTCAAACATCTGACAAATGCTGTCCATCGCCTGTGCAGAAACATCAGACGCCAGAGAGGTGACGCGCACCGGCCGGAAACACCTGGTTGACTGTCTCGTGGTCGGACCTGCAGCCGTCTCAGACAGGGCGCGTGTGCGGGCGTAAGCACGCGCACCACGTCCGCGTCGCCTTGCTCGTGGGCTGTGGCATGCGGATTAGTTAGGGAGCGATGGGGTCGTGCAGGCGCACCTGTATCAACAAGATCGTGTGGCTCATCGGTTCTGATCGTGTGACAGTTTGATTAGCGTGGGCTGCTTCCGGCCGAGGCACTCTTCCCGGTCGACGCAGTGGCGGGACTTGTTCAGCCGGGTAGAGGAATTCTCGCAGCTCAAACTTCGGCGCCTCGCGCTCTGCTCGCAGTGCGCCCTCCAGCCATACGCGGGGGGTTGCGGTCGACGAGCTGTTGAGGCGGGCGGTAGCGGTGTCGTGGTGAGCCGGGAACCACGGGGGCAGCGGGTGCAGCTGAGATTGCATCGGCGTAGAGCGCTGGTGTTCGATTACGTAACTTCGCGCGGTTCCGTTGTAGCTACTTGGCAACGCCGGCGGGGCTGGCGCCATCAACTTTCAAGCGAGCGGCCAGTGGGCGGCCGGCCTAGGCGTCACACAAGTCGTTATGAACCAGTACAACATCTATGAAGGTTAGCTGAGCGCTGGTCACCAAGCCAGAGGCTGAGCGAGCGCCCCGGCAGAGATCGGTCGCGGAAAGCACAGCGTCGTGTACAAGGGTCGGAAGAAGAAGACCATCGAGTATGTTGCAATCAAGAGCGTTGAGAAGAGCTACAAGCAAAAAGTTATGAACGAGGCGAGTGTTTGCTGCTCACTAATTGCGAATTCTTGATCGGACCCCAGGTGAGGATTCTCCACAACCTTGTGCACCCCAATATACTTCGATTCTTTAATTGGTATGAGACGAGTAACCACATCTGGCTCATCGTTGAGTACTGCACCGGCGGTGACCTGCTGAACCTCGTTATGCAAGACAAGCGCCTGCCGGAGTCTACAGTGCATGCATTCGGAATGGACTTGCTCTGCGGACTCCAGTGCGTTTCTTACTTTTCTAAAAAAGCTCTCAGAGGTGACTGAGATTGAGGCAGGTTCATACATTCCCGTGGAATCATCTACTGTGACCTGAAGCCATCCAATGTGCTCATTGATGAAAATGGCTGTCTTAAGCTTTGCGACTTTGGCCTTGCACAAAGCATCTCAGAAGTTCGATCGGGAGCTTCTCAGGTGCCTAGTTTTGGCTATATTTTACGAATGTTCTTCAAGTTTCAATGATGAGGACCTGCAGGGAGTACAACCCAAGCGTGGCACCCCCTGCTATATGGCACCGGAGCTTTTCCAAGACGACGGTGTTCACAACTTCAGCTCAGATTTTTGGGCCCTAGGATGTGTCCTGTGCGTGTTTTTCCCACAGCAGTGTTGCACTTCATCCTCATCACACCTGCAGATATGAGTTGGCCACTGGGAGGCCGCCATTCGTCTCCAATAGCTTCACCGATCTTATGAATCAGATTCTGTATGGACAGTTTCAGCCCATTGAGGGGGCGTCTCCTGAACTCGGCGATCTCATTGCGGGCCTGCTTCAAAAACACCCTGCTCGCCGGTTCAATTGGACGGTTCGTTTGGATTTTGCGTATTTTGAGCCCGACAATTCGCCGAAGGAGTTCCCAGGAACTTCGGAGTCATGCATTTTGGAGAGAAAAGCTTGCTGCTCTTCCAATTCCTGAGCAACCTGCTTTCGATGCCTACCTGAGGCAGCTCCCGGAGCCTACGGCAAAATCTGCCCTTGACAAAGGGGGCAAACCTACGTCATTGTCCTCCGGATCCCCAGCTGAAGAGATTAACGGGGATGAAGATGCTGTTCTTAGAGAGCCAGTATCTCCTCCTGCTCCTCAAGGACGAGTTGGCAACCCTGGTATGGTTCAATGTCGATGCATTTACACAGGGTGCTGACATGGAATCAGGGGGTGAGCAAGTGAATGTGATGCGCCTGTCCATGACAGTTAAGAAGAACCTCGACAAAGAGCATGGTGATATGTACCGGCAGCAGCAGTCCAGTGGTCAAACTAATCAAGGTCTGCGAGCTTTCTCCGTTGTTTGCCGGCACTGAGAGGTTTCCAGACAAGGGTGATATTGAACTGAAAGACCACGACGCCGAATTAGAGTTTGAGGAGCATCGCTCACAGGATGACGAGGAGAGTGAGTCCCGCGGGCAGCAAGAGGTATGCTACCTTATCCGTACTGGGAATCCGGTGCTGACTGCTGCGTAGGGTGATGGGGACAATGATGATCTGGAATCGGATGAGGCTGATCATGCAAATGGTCTGTGCAGCATAGCTTGTTGAATACCTTTTTTTCTGATTATGTGCTTCTTGTTCAGATCAGCCACTTGGCCCCATGCAATCTGAATCGAATTCCCACGAGGCTGTTGTTCCATCAGCTGTTCCACGTGCTCTCTCCGAAAGCGTATGTCTTGGTGGCGCACCTGTACCTCTTCTTCAACTTCTCATCCATCAATCCGGTATGTTCAATCACGTGTCTGGAATTCCGAGGCTTCCATACTGATGACCCTGCACAGATAACATAGTCAAGGTATAATTGTTTGGCAGCATATCTGTAGTGCAGCCCCCTGACGTTCTCTCCAGCCTATCGTTTTAAATCGTCGGATTGAGAAGAGTGTGAATGACGTGGTGTATGACGAGCGGTGCGCTTTTTTCGCTTTCTTGTAAGTGTTCCATTTCATGCAACAGCAGACAACTGCCGCTAAGACCAGTTTCTCTCCAAGAAATGCTGTCGATGAGCCAGCAGGACCTTGAAAACTTCCTTACGCTCTTGTTCAAATCAATTGGAGGCCAGACATCTGTTGCAGAGAAGGTCTGTGTGTGGTTGTTGTTTCGAAACTCTTCGCATATCTGACATCCGAGCTGAACAACAGTTGAACACCCTTGCTTATCTAGAGACACTCTGTGAAGACACCCAAGCAGCGAATATGCTTGTTAACTCTGCACTTATGACACTCTTTGTCAAGATGCTCAGCAAGTGCAAGTCGATCCAGCTGAAGTCTCGGCTTTGCTCGGTAAGCGTACCTGCTAGGCGTATGATCAATCTTCAACAACCGGTTGCAGATAATGGGGCTCTTGGTTCGGCATGCGACATTCCTCGAGCCAGCACTCAACGATTCTGGCATTATACAGGTTTTTTCTCATCTCAACGAATTCGACACGCAATTGACTGTGTTTCTTCCAGGTCATCACTGATGTCCTGCGAGATAAGAATGACAAGCTCAAGCGAAGAGCAATGGCCACTCTAGGCGAGCTCCTGTTCTACATCGCAACACAGCAAGCTCAAGATTCAACACCGGTTAGTCTGTTCTAATGATTCATAATTGTTTCTCGGAAACTCATCAAGAGTACATCAGCCTTCTGGATCGCAGTGGGCTGTCCCACAAGCCACAGTTACATTAGTTGTTCGATGTTTGAAGGCTGGAGAGGACGAGACAGTGCAGCACTATGCATGCAAGACATTAGAAAATGTCTGCATTCTCTTTTCCTTCTCGCATCCAACAGCCATCAGCTAACCTGGCACAACAGATCGCCGCACAGAGCCTCCAATACTCACAAAAATTTGCATCTCCTGAATCCCTGGGGCACCTTCTGAACCTTTTCATGACGAGCAAGAACGACCAGCTTAAACAAACAGCCATCTCGGCTCTTGCACGGCTAGTTCGGCAGATTCCTGCACTGATAAACTTGCTTCTTGACAAAGCTGGCTTCAAGGCAAGCAAGAAACATAGCACGAGTTCCCCATCTGAGTTTTTTGGCGCGCAGTTTCTCCTGTTTGGTCTTGCAGACTCAAACCCCAAGGTCCAGCAAGCAGCAGTCAACCTTCTGAATTATTCACTGCTGGACCTGAATGTCAGGGGACAAGCAGCACTTTCTGAAGACAAGACTCTCCTTCCGATGTGAGTGCCACTTCGACTGACTCCTCCTTAGTCCGCTTTCGTGCATCTAGCTAAGAAACCGTGCAGAGTAATGAAGCTGTTGGAGCACTCCCATCCAGTGCTGCGTGCAAAGGCATTGCTTTCATTGCTGCTTCTTGTTCGCCTCAGCACCAAGTGGCTCCTTGTGTGCTGTGACTTGAAGCTTGTTCCTCTTGTCGACCGTCTTGTGAAGGATAAGGATTCGTATGTTCACCAGTGCGCCCTCGCTCTTCTACATCAGGTTTCTGAGGTGAAGTGCAACCATGAGATTTCTGGTATCTTTGCTCTAAAATTTGGTCAGCTTGTTCCTTCGATAACTCGACAAATCTGCCTGGAGGTAGAAAAGGTGTCGTCCAAAAAGTATGTTGCGTCGGCAAACACCAAACAGAAAGTACGTAGCTTCCCCCGTCTTCCAGCAATATGCAACTTATGCGACACTTAGGGGCAGCTCGGCTTCATTTCAATTCTCCTTCATGTCATGACTTCCCCAACATTCCGCACACGTGCTGTCAACAGCACTCTACTCCAAGATCTTTCACTGTGCCTTTCCCACGTTGAAGTGGTGGCTTCAGTAGTGCTCCCCGATTTCAAGCGGATTGTGCTACTCATTGTGGAGGCCCTATCTCAGGTTTGCATGTTTTAGTGAGGCGCTATCTCAGGTTGGCAGACAGCCTTTAATTTTGTGCAGCACGCAGCTGTTTTGGTTGCCCATCAAGATGCAGTCCTTTCCCATCTGTTGCCGACGCTCTGCTCGTTGTTGGACTCTGAGAATGGGGACACACGGTTTTTGTGTTTGAAGATGCTCAGTGATGTTCTGGTCCTGTACATCAATCACAGCAACTTGTATGATCCATCTTCTCGTGAAGGTCTCCGCTCCTTGATAAGACTGTTCCACTTCTTCTGACCTTCCCCTCCTCAGCTTCCATGGTCACTGCAACTCGAAAAATAGATGATCTCATCGGCAATTATGTCCTGCCGAAGTACAAGTTCATCTTGAGTGACGAGGATCCTCTGCCTCTATACGGACTGAAGACATTGAGTGCAATCTTGGACAGGAACCCCGCTTTCGTCAGAAATCTTCAGCAGTGCGTGCACATCGTTTTCCCAATTCCGAGCTCAATCCATACTCACACTTCCATTAGATTGCAGCTCACTGGTAAATTCCTAGAATTTCTCCAGCTTGAGCATTCCAACAACAACATTCACAACATCAAGATCGTTCTGAAGCTTGTCCAAAGCCCTGATGTCCCACTCAAGCAACTTTACTCTTTAGGTGCGAATTTGAATTGTTTGCTATCGACTCTGCATCTAAAATTTTCGAAAAAGGCCTGGGCCAGAAGGTAGCTTCGGTAATTGCCTACGCATTCGACAATGCAGTAGACTCGTTCTTTGATCCACTTCTTGAGCTCTTGGCCAGGTAAATCGGGGACGTCTAGTTTTAAGCATTGGCCCAATCTTGACAGACCGTGCAGCATGTTGAGGTGTGCACGAGGATGCCAAGAAGATGCAGCAGTTCGAGAAGAGCATAAACATGTACTTGCGTGCCTACAGGTTCACTTCTCGTGTCATGACATGGCAGGATGGCATGGCTTAAACACTTCTCAGGTTCTTGCTCATCTTGCCCGTCATCCGGAGGGGAGTGTGTCAGAGAACAGCTCGTTCTGCATTTCTGAACTTTGTAGAGAGTTTGCAGCTTGTGAGGTTCCTCAGCCGCGGATGGCCTCATTGCTCAATAGGATTGCGGATGAAGGCTTCGTTGATGTAGCAAGGCTCAGGTTGCTAGTGGAGCAATTGTAGCTCGCTAGTAATGTAGCTCAGGTTGCTAGTGGAGCTTCTAGCCGTGAGTAATGTGCTAGCTGGCAATTCATTCCTCCTTTACCTTCTTTCCATCGAGTTTTCAGCTCTGCTGGCGGCATGTCTTGCGATTCTCTGCAAGGAACTGAAAGCCGATGTGTGTTATCCAGAACTCCATCCGGTTTGCTGGTTGGTGAGAAGGCCATCATGATCATCGGAGCTCAGCCAGCTCCTGCTTCGCGTGGTCGAGCAGGCCCTGAGGGTCCGCAGCTGCATTCGATTTCTCGCACCATCACTGAGTCAGTCGCCCAGCTAGTGCTAGCACCGTGGCACCATAGCCTTCGTCGCTGCCCTCCGAGGCTCCTTAGAATTGCTCCTGGGCAGCCTGGCAGGGCTGGCCATGGGGCCATGGCCTTCAAAGGCTTTGCACTGCGGTAGGCATGCCATGATGATGCTGGCCAAGTGGACCGGGACCACGGCCATAAATGCATATGCAGCCTTTCAGTGCGCTTGCTGGACCAGGTGAGCCGGCGGCAGTGCGGCCACTAGTACTGAGTGCAAGTACTCAGTGACTAGTCGCTGAGCATGAGGAAGACACATACTATCATACTATGTATCATACTAGTATCATAGTATCTATGTAGGAAGACATCATGGCATAGTATCATACTATATATGATATACTATGTAGGAAGACATCATGGCATAGTATGGCGTTATTTCAGGACTCCGGGACTCATTGTGGGTTGCACTCCCGGGCCCTCTACTAGGCTACGCCTCACTAATGGGATCCGATGATCGGAGGGGAGAGGGGGCCCCCGGGGGAGGGGGGTGGAGGGGGCGTAGACTCGTAGACTTGAGCCTAACTTAGTAATTACTAAAAAAGTTATAAATCAAACATGTCTATCAATTTCATCACACCTGTTTTTAATTACATTATACGCTCAAGCACATGAACACGTGCATGCGTGCACGTGTGCACGCAGGGGGGGGGGGGGGGGGGGGGCGGGGGGCCGGGGGGGGGGGGGGTGGGGGTGGGAAGGCGTATACACATGCATATGCACACGTGCACGCATGCACATGTGCCTCCTTCCTGGTGCTAGTGCTAGCCCTGGCTCTCCGCCTGCTAAGATCTCACCTGCAGCTTTAATTATCATATGAAAAGACTGGTTTGGCTCCTGCAATCTGACAATCTCCTGCAATCTGATGCAACCAAAGACAAATTATCTAGCCTCCTGCAGATGCACGTGCGGTCATCTGCCTCCACGTGGCTGGCCTTGTGCCGTCTCCGCTCTGCTTCGTCAATTTGGGCGATATTAGCAAAGTTGATCTTGCAAGTGGCGGAGCTCGCGTGGTTTGACGGGGGCAGTGGCGAGCCAGCACCTGTATGGATGCCTGAGACAATCTTCGGACAAGCGACAGTCAGATTGCATGCGTCTGGAAGTAGAGTTGAGCCCGATGAACCGCCCGATGAGCTCGAGCTCAGAGACTCTGAGAGGCTCGAGCTCAAGAGTTGGACGTAAGAGCGTCCGTCGACAAAGCTGATTCAATCTATATAGCTAGAATGTGAATCCGGTTGCGCACGTGGCACGGACCTGCGCTTTCACCCGAGGCTACGGCACGGCGAAGTGCATCATCGACGCCTCAACAGGCATGCCCTGGTGCAGACGGATGCACGCGTCCTCGTCGTACGTGTGTGCAGGCGGGCTCTGTCTGGCAGGCTGAGCAGCTAGCGCTGCGGTCCAGCAACCCAGCGCCGTCACCGTGCACCGACACAAGACAAGCGCGAGGACGCAATCGACGGCGCGCTCAAATCGTGCAGCCAGCGAAGTCAGCGGACCCCGCAGGGAGAACCGCCGCTCGTTCAACCGCGGTTGAACCGCCCTTTTCCGGCCTCCCCTCGCCTAGCTCCGCCTCCTTCCGAGCCTCCTACATACAGCAGAAGCTTCCCGAGGCTTCCCCAGCGCCGACGATGTCGTTCTTCGGCGCTTTCTCCACCCGCACGCTTGTCCTGAGACCGGCGGCCGCTGCTGCTCGCCACGGACCATTCTGCAAGCTCGTCAGCACGCGGGCTATCTTCACCAGCGCCCCACGCAACCATTCGCCCGACGAAGGTTCGGAGCGCATTCGCGCCGCACCCGGGGCGCAGTACACGACTCGCGAGGTCTTGGATGCGGTCCGTCGGCTGGAGACCAGCATGAACAACATGGCCAGCAAGACGGAGATCGGGGGCCTGGACAACAAGATCGGCGCCCTGGACAACAAGATCGGCGCCCTGGACAACAAGATCGGCGCCCTAAAGGTCGAGGTTGAGGCCGTGAAGGTCGAGGTTGAGGCCGTGAAGTCCAAGATCGGGATTGCTGTCACGCTCTGGCAGGTTGGTCCTCTACAGCTAGCGATCGGTCGCGGATGGCGCTCTAATCAACGCAGATTCTCGCTTTCGGCATCACGCTTCTCTCGGCTCTGTTCTCCGTGCAGTCGGGACTCGTCTCAATCTCGATCCCGTGCGTGCTGTTTGCTTGGTACCTGATCCCTGTTGACATATCCGCGTCCAGGCGGAAGGCTGGCGCAGGAGGGGAGGGGCCGCAGTAAGCTAGCGCTGGCCCTCCGGGCCCGCCATGCTCGCGCAGCCCGGCGCGGCCCAGTCCCTCGCCACGCACGCCCCGCCTCGCCATTCACCGCCCGACCTTCCTGCCCGGACCTTCCTGACCGCACGCGGCCCCATTGCCGCCGGCTTCCCCGTACCTCCCCCAGCACATAATTGCATTTTGTACATATCAGCTCAAGACAGGACATGCAGTTCTAGCGAGCTAGCGCTTTCTCTTCTGCTCGTTTCATGAGGTATAATTTCATGAGGGTAGCTTGTTTTTCGCCTATCCAACCGTCCTTACTGGGAGCTGAGTGTCTTTCGTCTCTTTCGTCTTTTTACTGTGGCACAGGCAGGGGGACTTCGCCCCCCCGCACCCCCCCAATGTCACAGTCACTGATCATGAGTGTCACGGAGTCACTAATTATAAGTCACTGAGCCTCGACTTCATCATCTGAGGCCCCGCTGCGCGCGCGCGTGGCACCATGATCATCGGCATGCTGCAGCTGCACAGCTCCCGGGTCCAATACAGATCCGAGACCCCGCGAAAACCCTCTAAAACGATTCCTGGCCAGTGGCACCGCATGAACACGTCGCAGGGGGTTAGAGCATGCATAAAGATTTCTAAAATCGCAAGTGCCGATCCCCCGTCGAATTTATTTCCCAACCCTAGGTCGCCCCGGACTCCAAGGGCCCAACTCGACACTGAGCTTGCCCCTGATCTACCGCTGATCATCGGATCTCTCCTGTCCGAATCGACGCTGTTGATGTTGAGCCCGACTTCGCAAGTCATGCGGTCATTGCATCCGATCCCTAGCCCCTCCCTCTTCTGCCCCTCTGCCTTAAGCTTGTACTGCGCCTATGATGCCCATGGATACTGATCCTCTTTCTCCTTCAATTGTTCCACCTAAGCGTCGTCGAGTGTCCTCTCCAGACCCTGGTGCTCTTGATCATATGCATGGTGATAACTTTACTGGTGTCCTACCTCAGGTTTCTTTCAAACGTTTGCGGCCCTTACTTCCTGCAATTCTCTCCTCTGCTGCCCCTCTGGATCTTTCTGATGACCCCGGTTCCCCAACGGTCCTTATCACTGATGACGAGACTGATGGCATGACTGATGGCTAATTATAAAGGTTTCACACGTGAGATTCGTGACCAGGACTCTCCCAGGCCGGCATTAGGAAGAGGCCCGCATTGGGATGTCTGTGGTTGCTTTCCGTGTCTGCGTGTATCACTAGTAAAAACCCCCCTGGTTCGTATCGATGCGAATCTTATAGTTCGATACTGTTCGCATAGCGGATTCCTTAGAGAATGGTAGTAGTGCAAACCGCATAGTGTTCGCATAGCGAGCTTTTTGAAGAGTTCGAGACGATGCGAACGAGAGTTCCAAAGAGTTCGACCGGAAAGCTGTTCGCATCGCTTCGACAAGACAGTTCGCAGAGATCCAGAGTTCGACCAGACAAGCGCGGACGGCCCGCGCGGGGCCCGGGGCGACCGTGGAGCACTCGCAACGAGCTAGGGCAGCTAGGTAGCGGGCATAGCTACCGTTGGCAGCACAGGCGAAGGGCCGGCCGCGGAGCTCGGATGCAGCCGACGAGTCGACCACCGCAGGCGGCTTCCCGATTGCTCCCGAACGTTAGCTATGAGTGTTCTATCGTGCTTGGTGCGTGCGCAGGGCGCGTCAGGCTTCCCGATAGGGGTGCCGTCCGCGCGCCTCACAGACAGCGAGCCCGCGGGCCGCGCCAGCGCGCAAGCCTTGCTAGAGGCACCAACTCGCTACGTGAATCACAATCGTGCCCCTAGAGCCTGCGGTCCCCTGGCAGAGCTGCAGAAGTGCCCCTACCCCCCCCTACACAGCGGGTGTCAGCGGCCTGTCAGCGGGCCGGCGGCGGCTGCGGCGCTGCGGCAGCTGAGCGTTGTAGGCGGCTTGTCCTGCATGTTCTCTGCTTCAACGGAGCGAGCGGAGGCGTGTACTCATGAAACGGAGTGGCCGTTGTTGGCGGTGCTTTTGCTTCCCGATGTTTTTCATATCGGTGTTCCTTAATTGCTAACTTGTGCTGCTTAGCTGCGTAGCTACCTTGCGATGGTGTGACAACGCGAGTGCGCAGCGAGCGGAGCTCCGCGGGCCGGGCGGGCAGACTCGCAGCGGTGCCTGCAGAAGGTGGACTACCGGCAGGAGTACGCGGGACCCGTGAGTGCGCAGCGAGCGGAGCTCCGCGGGCCGGGCGGGCAGACTCGCAGCGGTGCCTGCAGAAGGTGGACTACCGGCAGGAGTACGCGGGACCCGTGAGTGCGCAGCGAGCGGAGCTCCGCGGGCCGGGCGGGCAGACTCGCAGCGGTGCCTGCAGAAGGTGGACTACCGGCAGGAGTACGCGGGACCCGTGAGTGCGCAGCGAGCGGAGCTCCGCGGGCCGGGCGGGCAGACTCGCAGCGGTGCCTGCAGAAGGTGGACTACCGGCAGGAGTACGCGGGACCCGTGAGTGCGCTTCCGCGTCCCGCGTCGTCGCCGCCACCAACGCGAGCCCCGCCCCGCTCGCCCGCTCGCCCGGACGCGCTCTCGGACGAGGGCGTGGGCGCGGGGCACGGCCCGCCGGCCTCCGGCGCCCGCATCGCCCTTGCCGCCTCCGGCGCCGTCCTTGCCTTCGCCGACGCCGACGGCCGCGTGCGCCCCTTCCCTCCCCGTCTCCGCCCCGCCCTGCCCCGCCCGCCCCAGCCGGGCCTCGAAGGGAGGCGGTCAGGCTCTGTCTGGCCCTCCCCAATGACGGGCGGCACCTCGCCATCGCTCACGATGTCCGCGCCCCGCCCCGCCCCGCCCCACCCCGCCCCGCCCCGCTCTGCCCCGCCACGCTCTGTCCCGCCCGCCCCGCCCCGCCCCGCCCCGCCCGCCCCGCCCGCCCCGCTCCGCCCGCCCGCCCCGCCCCGCCCCGCCCCGCCTCCCGCTTTCCGGCGGCGGCGCCCCTCCGCCCCCCTCCGCACCTCCGCAGGACGGGACCGTCTCAGCGCCAGCTGGGGAGGCGCGGCGGGCGGCGGCGCGGCTCGCCGGGCGGGGCGGAGGCGCGGCGGGCGGCGGCGCGGCTCGCCGGGCGGGGCGGAGGCGCGGCGGGCGGCGGCGCGGCTCGCCGGGCGGGGCGGAGGCGCGGCGGGCGGCGGCGCGGCTCGCCGGGCGGGGCGGAGGCGCGGCGGGCGGCGGCGCGGCTCGCCGGGCGGGGCGGAGGCGCGGCGGGCGGCGGCGCGGCTCGCCGGGCGGGGCGGAGGCGCGGCGGGCGGCGGCGCGGCTCGCCGGGCGGGGCGGAGGCGCGGCGGGCGGCGGCGCGGCTCGCCGGGCGGGGCGGAGGCGCGGCGGGCGGCGGCGCGGCTCGCCGGGCGGGCGGAGGCGCGGCGGGCGGCGGCGCGGCTCGCCGGCGGGGCGGAGGCGCGGCGGGCGGCGGCGCGGCTCGCCGGGCGGGGCGGAGGCGCGGCGGGCGGCGGCGCGGCTCGCCGGGCGGGGCGGAGGCGCGGCGGGCGGCGGCGCGGCTCGCCGGGCGGGGCGGAGGCGCGGCGGGCGGCGGCGCGGCTCGCCGGGCGGGGCGGAGGCGCGGCGGGCGGCGGCGCGGCTCGCCGGGCGGGCGGAGGCGCGGCGGCGGCGCGGCTCGCGGCGGCGAGGCGCGGCGGCGGCGCGGCTCGCCGGGCGGGGCGGAGGCGCGGCGGGCGGCGGCGCGGCTCGCCGGGCGGGGCGGAGGCGCGGCGGCGGCGGCGCGGCTCGCCGGGCGGGGCGGAGGCGCGGCGGGCGGCGGCGCGGCTCGCCGGGCGGGGCGGAGGCGCGGCGGGCGGCGGCGCGGCTCGCCGGGCGGGGCGGAGGCGCGGCAGGTGGCGGCGCGGCTCGCCGGGCGGGCGGAGGCGCGGCGGGCGGCGGCGCGGCTCGCCGGGCGGGCGGAGGCGCGGCGGGCGGCGGCGCGGCTCGCCGGGCGGGGCGGAGGCGCGGCGGGCGGCGGCGCGGCTCGCCGGGCGGGGCGGAGGCGCGGCGGGCGGCGGCGCGGCTCGCCGGGCGGGGCGGAGGCGCGGCGGGCGGCGGCGCGGCTCGCCGGGCGGGGCGGAGGCGCGGCGGGCGGCGGCGCGGCTCGCCGGGCGGGGCGGAGGCGCGGCGGGCGGCGGCGCGGCTCGCCGGGCGGGGCGGAGGCGCGGCGGGCGGCGGCGCGGCTCGCCGGGCGGGGCGGAGGCGCGGCGGGCGGCGGCGCGGCTCGCCGGGCGGGGCGGAGGCGCGGCGGGCGGCGGCGCGGCTCGCCGGGCGGGGCGGAGGCGCGGCGGGCGGCGGCGCGGCTCGCCGGGCGGGGCGGAGGCGCGGCGGGCGGCGGCGCGGCTCGCCGGGCGGGGCGGAGGCGCGGCGGGCGGCGGCGCGGCTCGCCGGGCGGGGCGGAGGCGCGGCGGGCGGCGGCGCGGCTCGCCGGGCGGGGCGGAGGCGCGGCAGGTGGCGGCGCGGCTCGCCGGGCGGGCGGAGGCGCGGCGGGCGGCGGCGCGGCTCGCCGGGCGGGGCGGAGGCGCGGCGGGCGGCGGCGCGGCTCGCCGGGCGGGGCGGAGGCGCGGCGGGCGGCGGCGCGGCTCGCCGGCGGGGCGGAGGCGCGGCGGGCGGCGGCGCGGCTCGCCGGGCGGGGCGGAGGCGCGGCGGGCGGCGGCGCGGCTCGCCGGGCGGGCGGAGGCGCGGCGGGCGGCTGCGCGGCTCGCCGGGCGGGCGGAGGCGCGGCGGGCGGCGGCGCGGCTCGCCGGGCGGGGCGGAGGCGCGGCGGGCGGCGGCGCGGCTCGCCGGGCGGGGCGGAGGCGCGGCGGGCGGCGGCGCGGCTCGCTGGGCGGCGGCGCGGCTCGCCGGGCGGGGGAGGCGCAGCAGGCGGCGGCGCGGCTCGCCGGGCGAGGCGGAGGCGTTGCGGGCGGCGGCGCGGCTCGCCGAGCGTAGGCATAGGGTCTACGTAGTAGCTATAGGTAGGCAGTGCGAAGGAGGGCAGGGTTCTAACTTGATTTGATCAGTGGCTGGTACTGAGCTTGTGCATGTGGGTGGGGCCGGGGGGCCGAGGACTCTGTGAGGCCTTATAGAGGCTCTATGTAGGCTTAAATAAAGGTTTATTAAGTTACTTTACATGGGAGAGACTCTTGGCAAAAGTGGACACTTGTTTACCTCTTCCGAAATCGCCCCGCGGGGCGCCGAAAGCGCTACAGCCTGGATCCCCCATAGCCTGGTGCCGGGGCAATCGACGGGGGGGCCATGGGGGCGGCCTGGCGGCGGGCGGGGCCGTCGAAGGCACCGGCGTGGCGGCCGTGGCAGCGGCGGGGGGGGGAGGGCCCGGCAGGGAGGGTGCACCGGAGGTTCTGGACCACCGACTGGACTCCGGGATGGCTGCCATGAGGCAGTCGATTGCGCGCGCCAAGGCGGCAGCTCCGGGGGGGGGGGGGGGGGGGGGGGGGGGGCATACTCACCTGCACCGTGGCTCAGGTGCAAGTATGCACATGTGCATGTGCCTCCTTCCTTGTGCCACCGTGGCATGTCCCTCGCGATCGGTTGCCTTCCAATTCTTTGCAAACCGTAGTACGGGAGATTAAAGATTGTACATGTGGGTGGTAGTCCTAGTTCTCGCTTTCCGCCTGCTAAGATTGACTACTTATGAACTACTTACGACTACTACCTAATTTTTTTTCGAAAAGACTGGCTTGGCTCCTGCAACAACGCACTTCTAGCTTTCTGCAGACGCACGTGCAGTTCGGCCTCCACGTGGCTGGCCTTGTGCCGTCTCAGAGTCTCTGCTCTGCTTCGTCATTTCGTGGCGACTCGTGGCGATATAAGCAAATTTGATCTTGCAATTGGCTGAGCTGGCGTGGTTTGACGGGGAGCAGTGACGAGCAAGCGCCTGTATATGCCTGTCACAACCTTCAGCGATCGCGAGTCAGACAAGCGAAAATCAGATTGCGTACGTCTGGGTGTAGAGTTGAGTCCGATATCGAACCGGCGCTGAGCTCGAGCTCAGCTCAGCGTCAACAAAATCTGATTCAATCAAGCATTTGAATCCGTTTGCGCACGTGGCGCGGACCTGTGCTTTCACACGAGGCTACGGGACGGCGCCTCAGTTGCTACATGGACGCCTCAAATGCCCTGGTGCGGACAGATGCACGCGTCCTCGTCGTACGTGTCCACTGGCACTCCGTTGTTCAGGCGGGCTCAGCGGCTCTATCTGACAGGCTGAGCGGCTAGCGCTTTGGTACGCATCAATCCAGCGCCGTCACCGTGCGCCGTCACCGTGCACCGTGCACCGTGCCACTCCTCCTGCTTCGCGCGGTCGAGCGGGCGCTGCGCTTGCATGTTCTCGTACCCCCCGTTGGCGTCGCACCCGTACCCCGTCCCGTGATTGGCGTCTGATTTTCATTCACCAAGTCATCCTTGTTCGCCGGTCGCCGTCAGTCGCCCAGCTAGCACCATGGCCTTCGTCGCTGCCCTCCCCATCGTTCCCTCGAAGGCGTTCATCGCCGGCAAGGCCGAGGTCGCCAAGGCCCCGGTTGCCGGTGCGCCCGGAGGCGTGCGCGCACTGGCCCGCCCCAGCCGGGCTAACCCGCCCGCTTTCGCAGCGAACAAGGGCGGCGTTCGCATGTCGAAGAAGGCCACCTTCACCGCTGCGGCGACCGCCGCGGCCCTGCTCGCTGCTTCCCCGGTGTTCGCCGCGGACGGCGCTGCCATCTTCACCAACAACTGCGCCGCGTGCCATGCTGGCGGCAACAACGTCATCGCTGCCGAGAAGACCCTGAAGAAGGCGGCGCTCGAGCAGTACCTCGACGGCGGCTACAACGTCGACGCCATCAAGAAGCAGGTCACCGGCGGCAAGAACGCCATGCCCGCGTTCGGTGGCCGTCTCGCCGAGGATGAGATCGCTGCGGTTGCGGAGTACGTTTACTCCCAGGTCTGTTCTCTTGCGCTCGCGCTGCTGCGGGCCTTCACTGATTACTCCAATGCTCGACACAGGCTGGCAACGGCTGGTAAACTCCTGCCGTGTCTCCCCCATTGTTGTACCACGTAACAATAGCTTTTTTGTCCCGGGGTTTTGAGGTCAATGTAGGTTTTTTGAAACGTCTTCCTACGGCTGGCTTGTGGCTCGGGTCGGGAGCGGGGGGCAGCGCGCAGGCACATCGCGCTGGCGGATAGTTACATACGATCGCTTTCCCGAATCTCGTCCGCTTCGGTGCTAGGCCCTAAAGTTCCGTGCTTCGTGGGCGAGAAGCAAGTGTGTGTTTCATCGAGGGCGATAGTTGATCGAGCCTGCACATACGTGTGGTTGCCGAAACGAAGTAGGTGCCGTGTACAGAATCTTCAGATCTGGTCCGGCGGCAGGACAGCCCGTACATAACAAGGAGCTGACACTAATAGATAGCCGCTGGCGCACGCGTGAACAATAGAGAGCCGCTGGCGAATGCGTGAATGCGCACTGCACGCATTAAAAGAAAGCACACGTGTATCCGGAAAACTCGTGTCCAGTGTACTCCACTTTTGACACCCGCGTAGTTGACCGGGCGGCTGGCCCCGCTAGGCGCGTGGAAAGCAGCACCTTTAGCAAAGCGCGCCGCTATCTGACACACTGGCAACGGGCGACTGCAGCTGAGCGGCAAACGCGGTCGACGTCCCAATTTGCAGCTCGTTTACAACGAGCGTTCCGAACGGCGCTGAACGCGCTGAGTTCGTCGGCGTGTATTCTGCTGCGTGATGTCGGCGGCCCGCGTTCCGCAAGCCGACGGGAACGATGTCCTCGAGTTCCTGGCTGGGGACGAGCCAGTCGAAATCATCCCGAGCTTCAGTTTGAACTATCTTGAACTCGTTGCGGTCAGCTGGCGCTCTCAGCAATGCGTAGGCGAATTCGAACTAACGCGTTGCCGCCCAGAGGACTTTCCGACCTTTCAAGCCACAGGTGCCAGTGAAAGTGCCGCTCTGGCTCGCGATTCACTTGAAAAAGCGGAGCAAGTGCAAGTTAATCCCGCCGCCCTGGCTCACCAGAGGTGAGCTGCCGGCCGAAACTCGTTCCCGTCCGAGCGCTGATGTACTTCCCAGATGCGCTATCGCGAATGCTGGAGAGCGAGAAACAGGTAGAAGGGATGCTTTGCAACATAGACTTCAACTACCTCGAGATCGGCATCCTCATTCTTGCCAAGTGCGTCGTATTCTGGCGCGACTCTTTTGTTGCAAGCACTGAAGTTCGCCAGCGCTGCGGACGACGTAAGCGAGTCGGAGGCCGTTCGAGGACTCCTAAAAGACATAGAAGAGGTAAGAGGTGAGAAGATAAGGCGATTGCTTTTGCATTCCATTGACGAGGGCACTGTAGCACTCAAAGTGAGTGAGAACCCTCTTCATATTTTGGGCATGAACCTAACTGCAAATAGATCAACGAGATATCTTCAATGGAGCTGAACACCATGCGTCAGTTCCTGGGCCTCACGCTGCAGCAATTCCAGCAACTGAGTCACTAGACTTTGTTCAAAATCAATTTCGTTCGCAAGTCAGTGGCATCAGTGGCACTTTTTGCTTGCCTTTTTAACGTAATCCCTCGTATATTCAGTAACACCACGGTACAGTCTCCGTTACCTCCCTAGGGAGCCGAATACACTAGCTTGCCCAAGGCACCTACCCCGACTTGGCCAGGGCTAGAACATAGCTGGGGAGAGAGACAGGAAAGGCGTTGTTTGAAGTTGATTCCTCGATCCTCAAAACCTGGACAGTGAGAAGCCGAGAGAAAAAAATCTAGGATAAGGTTGGGTGGGGCAAGATATTCAAAGTCGTCAGGAAGCCTCGGAGGGCCCAGTGGGGCGGCCGCACCAAAGGCAGTTGCTCTATTCGCGTGCTAGACTCTGAGATCTAGAGGAGCACGCAACAGCCTTCAATACATCATGGCATCCCTGGCTGGCCATGGGAGGGACCCGGGAGAATTCGAGATCTAGACACTGTGACACTAAGCGCTATAGCCAGCACTGCGGCAGTTGCAATCATTGAATTGCAGCACTAAATGCGGTCGTGCACACGAACTTCGGAAGACAGTACGGCCCGGCGGATGTTGCAATTGATATAATATAACTTGGCAACTGAAGCGTCTGTTAGAATATCAAATCGCTGAGTCGAGAGATGAATTCGAACTTGCAGGGCTAATTATATAAGTCGTTCGGACTCCATGGGACATCGGATTGGGTGGAGCTCAGCTAGCCAGTGGCGATATCTCATTCTGGAATAAACTAACCCCAAAGGACTAAGCCGTCTTAACTGGTCTACAAGACTGTGAAGGGTCACGATACCCGGCCCCACTCATGGGCTAATAAGGGATCAGGAAAAAGGTGGTGTGAAGCTACTGCCTGGGTAGGTCCCCGGGAAGGCATTCTATAATAAGAACTAGGTCATACAACGCTAGACTGCAAGCGAAAACAGAAGGCCTGCTGCGTCACCGGCATGGGAGGCACCACATTGCGGAGTGCATGGAAAGAAATGCGATTGGCCAAGGGAAAACGGGTGAACAAGGGCCGGGGGGGAGAGGCTACCGTGGAGGAGGGAGGCCGGGGTGCGGATGGTGGGAGTACTGATGGAAGGCGAGGAGCGAGACCAGTTTGGAGGGCCATTGTCGAGGAGGGAAGCTCAGGTGGCGATGCCACAGGACTTGCAGCACTGGTCGGCCACAACCGTGGGCAAGAACAAGCCTCCACCACCGAGGACTGTTCTTCCGCGGCCTAGCGCGATGGCCGTGGGAGCCGGGGGACGCAACCAATCTCCCTTCCCTGAATCGACGTGAGTGCGGCGGTCAGGAGAAAAGTGCGAGAGAAGGCTGTGTGTGTCTGGCAGGCGGGGGAGAGGAATGGGGACTGGCGAAGGCAGCCGAAATGATGAGAATAGGGTGTGTGCAATAGAGGACACCAAAGTGGCACGGGGAATAGAAGCCAACAGAGGTGGGGCTGCTGCGGGCACAAGGTCACAGCCCGGGGCCTCTAGAAACGAGGTAGAAATGAGAGGCAAGGGCCTCCTCCCAGTGAAGCGCCGCTCCGCCCCCCCTCCTCCCCCCTCCCCCCCCCTCCCCCCGCCCCGGGGGGGCTACCTAGTTAGTCGGGGGGTACCGATATCTAGATCCAGGGGAGAACCTTGTTGGTGTCGTGGGTCTCTTGAGTTTGTAGTGCTGCTCTCCATCCACTGTACTCCAGCGGGCAATCGGCGTTCTGGCCTGCGAGAAGGGGTCGTTATGGGCTATGCATGGGGCTGTTGCAGGCTACTCATGGCTCTGACAGGATTCACAGGTTGCGTGGGCATTCCCTAGGTCTAGCACCTGTGCGGGGCGGGCGTGGGCGCCGTTTAGATACCCGGGAGATGCAACAGTCCCGCTGGGAGATGCAACAGTCCCGCTCGCACGCGTCGGTGATCTTGCGCCGGCTGGACCAGATCCGACGCGTGCGTTCGAGCCGCTGAGGAGCCGCTGAGCATCTGCCGCACTCGGAACCGAGTCTCGGATACGTTTGCGGGTGCCCGTCAAGGCTGAGCGCTCGAAGAGCGCACCTTCGAGCGCACGACAGGCTTTAAATTAGTACATCCTGGGCTGGGGAACCTGGGCGGGAGAAAGAGCGATCGCGACACAGACGATGAGCGCTAGCCGGCAGATGCAATTGGCAATTCGAGTGCTCACGTGCTACGGTGCACTCCCTCTGAGCTGACACTGCGCGATGATTTCAGCCCTTGCACGATAGAGAACATCTTGGCAGCCACGAACTCAGTGACGCTCGCTCAGATAGGTCAGATCAGCGTCAACTGGTCTACTCGTGGCGGGCGACCTTCGAGTCTTGAAGGGATTTCGAAACTTCCGCCGCGCCAGTGCCAGTACGCGCCAAGCAGCTCTGAGGCTCTCAGCGCGCAGGTACCGATGCGAAGCGCTAGCGCAAGTGGTCCGTGCATGGAGTGTCTTGCGATCGCGCATCAGAGCCGCCAACAAAGCACGATCAGAGTGCCCACTGGAGTCGAAACAGCTACCGCCGAGATCGAGCTGCCGCGCCGACCGAGCCTTAGACACTTGCGCGGGAGCTGCACAGGCGCGTCGATTCGAGCGAGCCGATTAACGCCGAGCTGAGGCGCAGTGTGGATCCTCCCCCGCCGCGGGTTCCTCCCGGAACTCCCCAGTCACCTCCGGGGACCTCCGGGTCACCTCCCCCTCTGAGGGGTATACAAAATTCTCGAGGGCAGCAGCAGACGAAGCGCCAGGCCCGGGTTTCCTCCTGCGAAAAATGCGCAACCTCGTTCGGGGCCAGCTCGTGGAAGCGAGAGCGCTATGCTCTCCCTCGGGCAGCATTTTGAAAATTCTGACCTTCTTGACCATGGTGGGCGTGCCGCTTCCGCTGCCAAATGCCGCGCATTTCCTCGCGGGCCATCTCCTTGCTTGGGGCAGCGCCAATGCTCGCTCCACAGGTCGGCGGTCTGCTCATTCTTGGCCTCGCTGGCGCGGCGCTGGCAAAGGGCTACGGCGGCGCGTGGACTCCGCACGCGCTCGTGGCTATCGGCGTTTTCATTCTTCTCTTCTCGTGCCTCGGTGCGCCGCTGCGGAACTTTCCGCGCTCCTCGTACGATTTCAGACGTCGCGCGCGGCAGGTTTCTGGGCCGCTGTCGCAAAGAATCGCGGTGTTCTCTGCTGTGTATCCTTTTGAACCTTGCAGTCCGCGCGCGCCATTGCCCTGGTGCCGCCTGTGCCGCCTTGACTAACGAGAAGTTCGCCATCTCCGTCGGAATCATCACCATCTTCGAATTCGCCACAGCGATTGCGTGCTTCGCGCTGCGGTCGAAGATTGAGGAGGACATTCAGTGGCTCTACGACAAGAGCCCCGAGGACTTCGCCAAAGTGTGGCCTGGCCTCACGCCGGGCTATGCGAAGGCCCTCGCATCGGAGAACCTCAAGCTGCTCGGTGGCTTCGGCCTCTTCCTCGTGCTCTTGCAGGTATTCCTCTTCTCGTCCCCTACTGAGCTGCGCCTCTTCTGCGTTCGAACACCGGGCAGATCATCAACATTGTGACTGCTGTCCTGTACCGGAAGGCGTTGCGCGATGGCGAATATGAGAAGTGGAGGTCCAATATCTAAAAGCCATACCCATTCCAGCTCCG
Organism: Cyanophora paradoxa; assembly: GCA_004431415.1. Taxonomy (NCBI): domain Eukaryota; class Glaucocystophyceae; order Cyanophorales; family Cyanophoraceae; genus Cyanophora; species Cyanophora paradoxa. Next base: position 62,010 of record QPMI01000194.1, on the reverse strand, counting down.
GAAACCTCTAGGCGTTTCATTTCAAGGACAAAATTTCTTGTGTACATCCTGTTTCACCAAACCATTTCATATCACCTCCTTTTCCTCGTCTCAGAAGTGCACAATACTCAGAATTCCGAACAAAGGTCTTCGAGCTGGCAGCGTCGAAATTGGAAGGCGATAGACTAACCTCGCTGCAACTTAAGCCGGATGCAGGGAAAGATGACCCGTGAGCTGGCCAGCTGCAGGACCTAGTGGCATAACTAACGCCATCGCTAACGTTGTGCAAATGCATGCAACTCGAGTGAGCTCGCCGTCAACAACAGCACTCGAACTCACTAGTATATTCAACGGTAAATTTTAACTTTGTAAACAGCAGCGCAAGCGCTGCTCAAAACTCCCAAGCTGTTCAAGTTTATCACTGAGTCATATTTCTTAATCTCGGCGCTAGCGGCTGAAGTATAGCTGAAGTCGATGTCCAACGTCGAAGCTTGAGGTCACTGCAGCTGGGCCGTTTCTTGCTGTCGTGGCACTACGTATACGTAGCCTAGTAGCGAGAAATTAAGGACACGTAGCAGATATTGAAAAAGAGGCAAAATCGGAAGCTTGGATCGGACTAGCCTCGAGCTCGGAGCTTGCAATTGCGTGTAGCCTAGTAGCTTTCGTGTAGCTTACGCGAGGGAAATCGCGCTGAGGAAAACCGCGTATATACGTATACGTAGCCCCGGAGCTCCCTGAGCGCCGCAGCCTGCTCGGACCATCATGGCGTTGGACGAGTCGGACGCAGGCCCCCCGGCCCGGGGCTACGCCGTGACGGTATCACAATCGCAACGCGGAGCTTAAGGCTGTAGCTTATATTACGCGCGGAACCGGTACCTTAATCTTCAAATTAGGGTTCCGCGCGTAAGCAAAATTGCTTACACTCCGAGGCTCCATTACGAAATTACCTTTTCCATAACTTCGTGCTACGTAAGTTAATTCGTAAGCGCTACGTAAGGCCTTGCAGCGCGCAGTGCGCGCAAGGCCGCCATATGCGCACATTTTGGCGACCGGTACCGTCGGACAGCGAGAAACGGCCCTGCGCGCTGATTTCCGTACTACGTACCGTATACGTAGTACTACGTATATACGTATACGAGTACTAGTGGATTCGACACTTCGAATTCTACCAGCGCTAGCTATAGCTAGCGTTATCTGCAGGCTCTAACTAAGATCTCAGTCTCAAGCTAGCGCTCAAGCCAGTAAGGAGGCGTACCCCCCGGAGCAGCCTTCAGGGCGGCCTTCTGACGGCGGCCTTCGGCTTCTGCACTCGTACCTCTTGTTTATCTGCACCGGAATTCTGGTTCTGGCGCACGCGCACGAGCTTCCGCGAATCCATTGGGTGCGAATGCCCCACTTGCATTGTGTCCCGCGCGTAAGAAAATGGGCCGGGGCAGGCCGATGGACGAGCTCGACGCGATTCTAGCGAGCTCTGAGGACACCGAGGAGGCACCGGAGCTGCACGCGGCGGATCCTTCGAAGAAGAAGAAGCGCAAGCGCCGGAAGAAGCAGCGTGGTGGCCCAAGCGGCGGTGTCGGTGCCGCCAGCACTGCGTCCGAAGCCGAGGACGCAGCAGACGAGATCGAGATAGAGTACGTGACTGCGAACGACCTCCAGGAGGATGACCCCGCACACGAAGAATTCCGCAAGATCTTCGACCGCTTCACGAAGGCAGAGGCGCTTGCAGGCGAGGGCACGGACGCGGGTGCAGATAGTGCTGGCGCCGGCGACGGCGCGGGTCCGTCTGGCGACTCCGGTGGAGCGGATGGCAACGCGAACGAGAAGAGTATGTCGAAGAAACAGCGCAAGAAGCTCAAGCGACTCAGTATAGCAGAGCTCAAACAGCTCGTTAAGCGTCCTGATGTCGTGGAGGCTTGGGATGTGACGTCGGCGGACCCTCGGCTACTTGTCTATCTCAAGTCCTACCGGAACACAGTTCCCGTGCCCAAGCACTGGAACCAGAAGCGGAAGTACCTGCAGGGCAAGCGCGGCATCGAGAAGCCGGCGTTCAAACTCCCCGATTTCATCGAGGCAACAGGCATCGCCAAAATCCGCGCTACGTACCAGGAGCGCGAGGACGCTAAGAAACTCAAGCAGAAGCAGCGCGAGAAGATGCAGCCGAAGATGGGCAAGATGGATATCGACTACCAGGTTCTTCACGACGCGTTCTTCAAGTTCCAGACCAAGCCAAAGATGACCATCCATGGCGATCTGTACTACGAAGGCAAGGAGTTTGAGGTGCGGCTCAAAGAGAAGCGGCCTGGCCAGCTCAGCGAAGACCTTCGTCGAGCTTTGGGCATGACCAACGAAGCGGCCCCGCCTCCCTGGCTCATCAACATGCAGCGATACGGCCCTCCACCATCGTATCCTACTCTCAAGATTGCGGGCCTCAATGCGCCGATCCCTCCAGGCTGTCAGTTCGGCTTCCATCCCGGCGGCTGGGGCAAGCCGCCTGTTGACGAGTACGGGCGACCCCTGTATGGAGACGTGTTCGGCACGATGGCCCAACTTGAACCGGTTTCCGAGCCAGTCGACCGTACGCACTGGGGAGACATCGAAGAAGAAGAAGAGGAGCCTGAGGAGCCTGAGCAGGCAGCCGAGGTGTGTTCTGCCTGCAACGTGGTTACTAACTATTATGAGACTGGCAGCTGAATTCCATACTGAGGAATCGACTCCCTTTTCACGCCCTTTTCACGGCAGGAAGCACCAGAGGCACCTGAACAAGTAGAGGAGAAGCATGTCACAGAGGAGGAAGTGGCTGCTGGAATCTCTAGTGTTCCATCAGGACTGGAGACTCCAGAAGTCATCAATCTCCGTAAGCAGCAAAAGCCAGAGGAGGTGCATCCTGCTCTGCTGCTTTTTTTCCCCTTCGATCTTAGCGTTCTCCCCTCGCAGGAGGCACGGCCCCTTTTCCGTGTTCTGGAGGAGCAGAAGACTGCCATCCAAGGCGGTCTGCTCGGCACACAGCACGGTATGGCGTGAATGTCACATGGTTTACGTTAGCGCCTGACCGTTGCTAACTGGTGTGGCAGGCTATGCCGTCTCTGGTGCTGCGCAGAAGGTGGACCCGTCAAAGAGGGTGCGACTCTTTGAGGAGCACGCCGTATTTTTAATGAATGACATTGGTTCTTCGCGCACAGGTGGATCTCATGAAGAGTCAGAAGACGGACAAAGTGGAGATCACTCTGAATCCTTCGGATATGGAGAATCTGGACGATGCAGCTCTGTCTGCGAAGTATGAAGAGAAGCTTCGCGAAGAAAGGGAGGCGAAAGCTCGGGAGGATCTGGGTGACGTGTTCGACGAGCAAGCAAAGAAGAAACGAAAGAAGGAGAGCGAGGACAAGAGCAAGAAGAGCAAAAAGAAGGACAAGGACAGCGACTACAAGTTCTAGCTTTCAACTCCTTCAGCAGGCCGCTAGTACTCACTGTCGTGCCTCAAGAGAATCGATTGCTGCAAACAAACTTTCTCCAATTGATTGTTTGTCTTCAATTTTTGAAGGAGTGCACAGGCTCGTCACACAGAGTCCTTTTTCGCTGGCTTCCTTTCTCCTGGCTGTACTTCTTGCACCCCTCCAAGATGTGCAGACATGCTGTTATGCTGCGGGCTTCTCCCATATGGCGGTATGAAGGATCTCGCCCGTGGTAATGTTGGGAAACAGGAGTGGCCTTGGGGTTTTGAGGCTCTGACTATTCAAGGTGAGAGGGTGGCTGTTCCATTTTCAGCTGTATACGTACGCAGACTTCACGTCTGGCGGTTCTAGACTTCATCTCTAGTGGTGAGAGAGCTTCATGTCTTCATCGCACGCGAACTATGCAGCTATGTGTAACTGGGTACCATATGGCTGAGGCCTAGGGGTATGCATGGGCCGGCGCCGGGATCTACTTCGTGCTTCCGAAGTTCTACGTATACGTATTCACTGCAGTATTATGATACAGATCTAAATTCGAACACGCGTACGCGTGCTAGCGCTAACATGTACAAGTTAAGCTGTAACTTGTTATTAGAATTGCATATATATATTTATATGCATGTGTACGCGTATACGTATACGTATATTTGAGCTCACATATGCATATCACTCGCGAGCTAGCGCTGTACATTAATATATTTCAGCTAGGCTCTAGCTGGTGGACCGTATACATGTGGGGGTATTTCTCGCATTAATTATATGCCCGTCGCCGGTGCCGTCTGGACTCCTGTTCGACTCCTAAAAGTGCCTTTTACTTGCTCCCACTCTCTCTCTCTCTCTCTCTCTCTCGATCGTTCGCGCGCGCGGAGATGGGGATCGCCACTTGATGGTAGATGGAAGTGCTTGTGCGCTTCTGCTTGAGGGCGACCACCGTTTTCGGCGAGGCAGTCGGCCTGGTTGGGAACGCCCCGGGCGTTCTCTCTTGGGACCCAAGTCAGGCGGTCATTCTTAGTACGAACCGTGCCACGTACGTGCACCTGGATCATTGGCTGTCGGCGCTCCTGACCGCGCCGCTAGCTACCCGGTTTGGAGCGTCGCCCTGCAGCTACGAAGCGGTTCTCCGATCGAGTACAAATACGTCATCCTCCGGGATCGTCGTCTGGTCAGGTGGGAGGGCTTCCAGGGTAATCGCAGCTTCTCCCCAGCCGGCGCGAGGATTGAGGTTGACGACGGATCGTTTGGAGCCAATCGCCGTGCGCAGTAGCTCCTTTCATGCCCTTATTATGAATATGCGGCCAGTGATTGTCCCTGGCTCGCGTATGCAGCGCCGACGGTGACTGTTCTTGGGGCGGAAGCCGCTGAGCCCTGCAGCGCGGCGCTGCCCGAGGTTCCCGCACCTGGAAGAGACTCCTCTGCGCCAGAATCTGCACCTAGAGTGTCAAGCAGAGTGACCGGTAGCGCTCAAAGCCCTGCCGGAGCGCTTTCGGACCAGACTCGTCTACCGCCCTCTCGATTCAGTCCACTGCCAGCTGCCCCGCGGGTGCCGTCTTCGAGCATTGCAGATACTCCCGTAAGGGGCGGCAGTGCAGAACGCGCTCCGGCTGTGTCTCGATCCCCCTCGGGGCATTCTTACGCAAGTCGGAAGGGGCCCCATGCGACCCCACCAAACCCAGCAAATGACCCTGGTCCGTCCTGTGTTGCACTTTCGTCCACACTTTTTGCCTGTGTGTCACACTAAGCTAAGCAATCACAGGCTTTATTGAGACCGACGAGTTCGTTTTGCGCATCAAAGAAGAAAATAATAAGCGTCCGAGCTGGCGCCAGAAACTCGACTTCATTCGAGAGGTAGCCAATCTGGCTTTCTTGACTTGCATAGCAAAACCCTACCGCTCACCTGATGCGTTTTGCAGCTTTTTGCCGACCCCTCTTTCGTGCCATCCACTGGCAATCTAGCTAACCTGGCTATTTACTTGTATTTCGTGAACACTGGCGAAGTTCCGTGTTTCGAAGGCGGAGGCCATCACCGACCGTAAGTTGCTTCTCTCCTGTTTTATTTTCTCGTCGTTTCACTTCTTTACGGCAGAAATAATCATGCCAACACTTCGAGGGCAATTGAAGATTGTCTGTCGAAAATTAGTGGACCAGATAATCTTTTCATATCCTTTCTGCGTTTCCTGCTTTTTCGGCCGGCATCGATTTGTGCTTCTTGTTTTGACCAGTGAATCTTACATTCTGCGGAAGATCTATCCACTTCTCCCTTCATATGCCAGTGCCTACACTCAGCCTGTTCCTCTCACACGTATTCGTGACATTGCACATCACAAGGATACTCCTCGGGAGTTCAAACTTGAGATAAAGCACACACTACAGAACAAGCTCCATAGGTTGCGCATACTGGCCTGTTTCTCCGTGTTTGGCAAGTTCTAAAAAACAGCCGCTCTTGCAGATGTGCTGGTCCAGAGGATCTTGTTACAAGTGCAGACATTCTCCGCAGGATAACTACCCCTGGTACAAACTATCCAGATATTTTCATCTCGCAGTTCCGCCTTTTTCATCAGGTAATGCTTTATTTTCGATTCGCTTTCAACTCATATTTGCTGACTTCATTTTAGGAGCTCCTAGAATTTTTCAACGCAACTGGCCTGGAGGACCACTTGAACGGCATGGTTCAACGTGGAGAGCCCGACTCGAAGGGCTGTGAGCTCATAAGAGCATTTCTCCATGCGAAGCAGCACGGTTTTAGCTTTGCTGGCCAAGGGGCGCAGTTGCAACAGATGCAGTTTCAGGGAGACAAGCTTATCACTCTCATGCGGCTCACATCCGTCCGGGAGCACCTTGCGGCTATCATCAATGGTGAGGAGGGGCTACACATCACGGGGGACACATTCCAGCGAATACGAATCGCCGACATCAGGGTGCATGGGTTTGATGTGACCTTTCTATTCGTTTTGGTCTGACCCAGGCGCCTTGAAGATGGAGGAGTACGCTTTCGTTGTTCTCAGTGAGCTGATCAACAGCCTGGGAGCTGATGGTCACCGGCGGCTTGACAAGGACTCATGGGCCCGAGCAATTGCTGCACTTGGCCTCACTGTCCGCAATGTGGTGAGTCATGCGATGTCATGCCCGCAAAACGTTATGCAATGTTCTACCTGCAATTCGAGCATAAATGATTGGGTTTTATTGCAGGGACTTGGCGGTGTAGATGCTGAAGAGTGCAAAGCCCTCTACAACGAGTTCAAGTCTTTTGGGTCGTTGGACCCATCTGTTCGCTCTGAGCTTCTTGGCTTGAAGGCGACCGTTGACAGAGCGTATCGTCTTGCTGATGATTTCTCCCAACGTGTTCTGAACCTTTTCACTGAGAGGTCTGCACGTTTAACGTCCATTGTTTTGTGCACTTGTTTGATTCTGTGTAGGGCCCATCGCTTGGGACACTTGGTGCAGGTGGATCCTGTTGCAGTTCGGGTGTTCTGTGAGAGCAACATAAGATCACACCTCATATTTCAACTGTCGAAATTACTTGCTCTCGTGCTGAAGGAAATCCGCATCCGGCTTCAGCTGTCGCCCTTTGAGGCGATTGTGTCGGGCTCCACGGTGCATCAGCACATTTGGTACACCGCATTGCATCTCATTCGTGCTCCCTATCGCAGGTCGGTGTGCTTGTGAAGGCCGATCGCATTGATGACTTGCCTGGGCTATCATCTTCTTCAGCACAGATGGAAATAAGCAGCAATGCTCAGGAGAAGGTGATTGCGTTCGTAGATCGTGCAGAGGGCGAGGAAGAGATACCAAGATTTGTAGCAGGCATCATTCTGGTAATTTCGATTCTGGTTTTTCTGTACTCTAGATTCAACCTGTGTGCAGGGACACGAGCTCCCCCATCTTTCGCATCTGGGTGTCAGAGCACGCCAGGAGGGCGTAGTCTTTGCGATCTGTGACGATCCAGACACTTTTCAGGCACATCTCATGTGCAAGTGGGTATTTAGTCACTTATGTGCTTTCAGGTTCTCAAAGACTCTGCCGAAGCAAGGGGGGACAATGATCACAGACCACTGCTGGGCAGCAAGGTCATTCTTGAGGTCAAAGGTGCACTTGCTGGCTGGTCTTCTTTCTTGGCATGATTCTGCATGTTAAGCCCAATGCAGGCGATGACTCTGTGAAGTTGAAACATTTCTGTGAAGATTCCTGTCTTGGTGACCATGCACATCCCCTTGGTTATTTCTCTTCGTGGATGGCCGAGATTACTTGCAGGTTCTCGAGCAACATTGGGTGCTGTTGTTCATGCATGCAGCTCTGGTAGCGGTCACTTCCCAGCAGAAGGGGGCCCTGTTGCGAGTTCTCCATTTGGCGGCAACAAGAGGAATGAGATCGGGATTGGTGCTGTTCCTCTTGCAGGACGAGGGGTTGGTGTCACTACTGTAGCAGAGCGCCTTCCAAAAGTACAAGCTGCGCCTGTGGACCTCCTTGGGCCAAATTGCATTCTTCATCTCAATGAGGTATTGAGTTCTCTCTCCCTTACAGTACAGTGTCCTGTCCCCACCAGCACTGTACAGGTTCGGGCTGAAACAGGTGGCGCAAAGGCAGACAGTGCCAGGAAACTGGCTCAACTTGCAGAACAGTTTCAAGACCCACTTGGCTACCAGTTCAAGGCTCCTTGTGCTGTAGTTGTTCCTTTCTCCATTGTCCGTATTTCTGGCAATCCTGTACCATCTCATTCCGCACTGACTTCATCGTTTTAGTACTACAAGGCACTCCAGGATGGGCCAGCTGCAGAATACGAGCAGCTTGTTGCCGAGTCAGATGCACTCCCAGTTTTTCGTTGTGCAGAACCCTCGCAAAGACTGCAGGAGCTTCTCCGTGGCTTGCCAGTACCTACCACAATCACGTCATCCATTAAAGAGTTCTTTGTGCAGCATGCCTCGAGCAGCACCGGGCGCCCACTGGTGATGGTTCGCTCTAGTGCCAATGTTGAGGATTTGGAAAAGGTGAATTGTTTCTGTATTTTACCATCCTTACCATTTATTGACATCTTTTTGTTCAAGGTGTCTGGGGCGGGCCTGTATGACTCGATAGCTGGCGTAGATCCATTTGATGAGGGAGCCCTGGCAAGAGCCATTCAAGCTGTGTGGGCCTCCTTGTGGACAAAGCGGGCGACGATCAGCAGGAGGCAGACAGGCCTCGATCATCGGGCAGCATACATGTCCGTTCTCATCATGGTATGCGCTGTTCCCCGATTGTCTTGCCAGTTCGCTCAGATGCTTGTGTTCTTCATGCACAGGATATGGTTGTGCCTGCGGACTACTCTTTTATTATGATGACAAGGAATCCAATTAGTGGCAGCACGGAGGAAATATATCTTGAATTGGCCGTTGGCCTTGGGGAGACTCTGTGTTCTGGAGTCCGTGGCACCCCGTACCGCCTGGTCTGCAACAAGGTTACACGGGACTGTCGAATTCTGTCGTTTGCCACCTTCAGCTTTGCTTTCAAGCCGAATCTAGGGCAGGCTTCTGAAGTCACTGCTCAACAGCCATCTGTGCAGAATTCATCGCCAGATACCTTCTCCTTCAGCTCAGCAGGTGCCAGTCCTGGTCAGCGACTCTTGTCTAGGAGTGGTCTGAGTTCGGGTCTCGTGAGACAAAGAATCGACTACTCCAGCGTGAAGTTCTCTTCAGATGCACAACTCCGAACACGGATGAGCTCGCAGCTTGCAGCCATTGGCATCTTTCTGGAGCAGCAGCTGGGAGGACCACAGGATGTTGAAGGGCTTTTCTCTAATGACGTTGTCTTTCTTGTCCAATCTCGTCCTCTTGGAACCATAGCGTCACAGTTTTGACAAGCAGAATTATGTAGCTAAGCTAGTTTTCAATAGAGCATTCATCTGTCTCATGCTGTTCACAAGTGCACCAGAAGGGTGCCTATCGACCGACACAGGAAAATAATTTGAAATAATTCAGGCCCGGGAGACTTGATTTTATGGACTCTGGGACCCCTCGGGACCGGAGGCCTGGGATGGAGGTGATCATGATCATGAGGCTAGGTGCACGGGATGCAGCTGGAGGGGGCACCGGGGTGGCCACGGAGGCACCGCGCGCGGCAGTGCACAGCGCTAGCGCAAGCGTGTTGTTGCTGGACGCATGCGTATGCATACATATATATATACGTATACATGTAAATCGAAAAAACGGCCACCACATGTCACTCAGTGTACATATATATATGCATTATATACTCTCAATTGCAAGAGCCTCAGCGACTCTCAGATTCTGAGACGCCCTGCATGCGCAGCTGGACCCCGCGGCCCGGGCCCTCGGGCGGGGGCCCTTAAGCTTCTATCCCAAGATCTTCTATCCCCTTCAGTTGGTGGCGAGGCTGGCCTTGGCCTAGGCCTGGCCCCTGCGATCTCAGACAAGCATCCCCCCACCGGACATCAAGAGTCCGACCCTGGCCCTAGGGTGGTGGCGAGGCGTGGTCTCGCACCACCGGAACAACCCAGGCCCTGGCGCAGGGCAGCAACCACAGTGTTCTGTCTCCTCAAATTCAATCTCCTTGGGCAACACCACAGCAGTGCGTGGCGACGGCAGCTGCAGTGTACAGCCCCAAAATTGTAGCAGGCCCAGACTTGCAAGGAGTTTTCTGATGTATTGCAAGGAGTCTCGTAAGAGTTTCCCTCGATACACTTGTCTGCAGAGGGCGAAGTTCAATGGCTGTGCTTGAATCTGCTTTTACTTGAAGACCTGCATAAAAGGAGAGTTAATGGTGTTGATACAAACCCTGTGTTTGAATGAAACCGAGCCACAGACCTTGCCCTCACGGAAGTTCTTGCCCTTGATGCTCTCACCATCCCACGCAAAGTAATCCTCGATCATCTTCTTGTGCGCCTCGTTGTCCACGTTCAGCTTCTCCCAGGTGTAGTTCGTGTAGTCATCGCAGTTCGCCATCTCGGGCGGCGGCACCTAGAGAAGAGCATTGGACCCCGCAGCATTGATGTAGACGACTTCTTGCAGACCTGGCCACGGAACATCCAGATGGCCGAGATGTTGAGCTTGGGCTCGTCGCCGAGGATAAGCACATTGCCGAAGCCGTACTTGCGGAGCTTCTCGATGCGCTACAAACGCAAGCAATCAGAATGGAAATCACCACGAGAACTGCAAGCCGCGAACCTGGAGCCAGCCAGAAACGAGGTTGCAGGTCATGAACAGCTTGTTGTTCTCCTCTGGGTACATGTAATCCGCCTTGTAGAACGAGTATCCCTCCTTGTCCAGGTGCTGCCAGAGCCTGGAACCCAAATTGTCAGCGCTCCCACAAGAAGTGGAGCAGCGGATCATAAGGCATCCTGAAAGCTGTTCAGAAAGCAAAAATTTTATCATGGTCGTTTCAGCAGAAACACGGATTACGCATAAAGCATCATGTCTGTGCTAGACTCTTGGAAGGTGAAACATGAAAATGCGCTCACCAAGGCAGTGCGACCGCACGAGTGTCATTGTTGGAGTACATCCGCTTCCAGTCATCGAAAACCAGAGAGCTGCAAAGCAATCAAAAAAAATCGACCACTCCGCACTCGGGGAGCAGGCACCTCTTCGGCAGAAGGTCGCACGGGTGCGGCGCCTTGCTCTTGCCCTTCTCGCCATCCTCGTCGCCGTAGTCCTCCTGTATCTGCTGTTGGCGCCAACAAAGACGGACTATTCGACAAATTCCTGCCACACCTCGCCATCATCCTCCTCCTCCTTCTTTTTCGGCTTCTTCTCCTCCTTGGGCTTCTCTTCCTTCTTCTTCTCCTCCTTCTTCGCGGCGGGCGCCGCACCTGAGCAAGCGCAGGGCGCACGAAATACTCAGGACTCATCGGCATAGCAAGAGGTTCGTTCGGACCGTCAGCTGCCTTGTCACCCAGCTTAACCTCGCCGAGCACCGCCTTGAACTCGGGCTGGTTGATGCAAGTCGTGAACCACCTAGTCACGTTCACGTACTTGGCCTGGAGCTGAGCATCGATAGCCTGGAAGAAATTGGTTCAACGACGAGTTAAAAAAGCAGTGGGCTTGGGTTGAACCAGGCGGAAGGCGTGGACGAGGGTGCAAGCCAGGGAGATGTCGGCCAGTGTGATCTTTTCGCCGACGAAGTAGGTCCGGGACACGAGGTAGTGGTCGAGGATATCAAGCTGCTTCAGAAGATCGGCCTTTGCCTTGTCCGTAGCCTGCAAATCGTCGGTACGCTTCAACCGGCGGTACTCTTTTGACGGCTCTCACGGACCGCCTTGTTGGCAACCATGTAGCCCATGAGGGGGTAGGTCAGCTGGCCCACGGGGAGCTCGAGCTCGTTCATGGCGTAGTCGAGCCACTGGTCGACCTGGCCCTGCGATCGAAGTGAGGGGCCGCTGCCACACGGCAGGAAGGATCGAGCGCACGGACTCGAAGAAGCTAGTGCCGTAGAGCTCCGCATCCGGGCGCAGGCGCGCGACTGTAATGTACGCTTGATCAATGACCAAATGGAAGCCGGAGGGCGGGACGGACCGTAGCGCGCGATCGCGTTGCTCTCGAAGATGCAGCCCGCGGGAGTCTCGAGGACGGGAACCTGGCCAAAAGATCATTCGCGTTCGAAGGTCTCCGCTAAACATCTTAAGCGCCCGAATGCCACACCTTGCCGAGCGGGTTCTTCGCCTTGAAGTCCGCGGACTGGTTGTCGGCACCGAAGTTGAACGCAGGGACCTCTGCGACGTAATGTGAGGCGCAAGCGGCGCGCGGCAGTGGGGCGCAAGTCACCAATCGCGACGCCAGCATACTTGGCCGCGATGAGCGCCTTTGCCGCGCGGTTGTTACCGGGATAAGTGTAGAGGCGCATAGCTGTGGGATTGGTGGGGCGAACGAGGTGGTGGCGGATGGGGGGGGCGAACTGAAGGGCTCAGGGGTACGATGCCAGGAAAGTGACCGCTCATCCATGGCCCAGAGGATATATACGATCGAGATCTTGTACGCGTACGTGTGCGGCGCGCGCAATTGCATATGCGCATGCAACATGATGCAAGCGGCCGGCGCTCGGCCTCGAAAGCGCGGCTCGTATCTGCGAGTATATTATAATTAGCGCGCGTACGCGTGCACGTGCATGCATGCGCAGGGCGCCGGTGTATATATATATCCAGGTTCTCAAAGTCCCTACGCCCTGTCATAGCATGTGGGGCCTTCGACACAGATTTTCCCGAGGCGTAGGGGGTGGGGCTCTTGAGGGGTGGGTGTGGACCCGGGGGGATGTGGCATCAGGAACAAGTTGATGGAAAAAAAAGCATGAGTATCATTTCGAATCGATAAGCAAGAAATTACGAAGGGGGGGGGGGGGGGAATCCAAATTCACGCTGTCGATGGGAATGGAATCAGATCCTGCACTAGTTCTCGCGGACTGCACAAGCCCCGAGCTCTCGCGAACTGCACAAGCCCCGAGCTCTCGCGGACTGCACCCCGCGGGCATCTGCGCGCTGATAGATCAGAGATAGTTGCGAGAGCCGCCCGGCCGCGCCGCCGGCTCACCTGGCCATGCATGGCCCAAAGAGCGAGGCCCGCCGGACGAGCCCCTAGCTCTCGATCCGCTTCGGCGCCCCGCGGTCTGCGGGCGCGCGCTACGGAGGGCATTTGCGAGCGGATATCTCAGAGACCGTTGCGAGAGCCGCCCGGCCGCGCCGCCGGCTCACCTGGCCCAAAGAGCGAGGCCCGCCGGACGAGCCCCTAGCTCTCGATGCACTTGGGCGCCCCGCGGGCTGCGGGCGCGCGCTACGGAGGGCATCTGCATGCGGATATCTCAGAGACCGTTGCGAGAGCCGTCCGGCCGCGCCGCCGGCTCACCTGGCCCAAAGAGCGAGGCCCGCCGGACGAGCCCCGAGCTCTCGATGCGCTTGGGCGCCCCGCGGGCTGCGAGCGCGCGCTACGGAGGGCATCTGCGTGCGGATATCTCAGAGACCGTTGCGAGAGCCGCCCGGCCACGCCGCCGGCTCACCGGGCCCAAAGAGCGAGGCCCGCCGGACGAGCCCCGAGCTCTCGATGCGCTTGGGCGCCCCGCGGGCTGCGAGCGCGCGCTACGGAGGGCATCTGCGGGTGAATATCTCAGAGACCGTTGCGAGAGCCGTCCGGCCGCGCCGCCGGCTCACCTGGCCCAAAGAGCGAGGTCCGCCGTCTGTGAAGGAACCCGTGAGACTTCAAGTGAACCTGCCGGGCGGGGCGAGCGCACCATGCACGATGTGAAGAAGACAGTCTTCAAGTGAGCACTTGCCGTCCGGGGGGCATTGATAGCCCCAGGCAGGGCGAGCTTTTTCAGTTCGCCTGAATCGGACGTCCCACTGCGGCCAGCGCGGTCAGGGCGGCCAGCGCAGAGCCATCAAAGCAATAGCGTACATCCTCTGAGGCTTCAAGGAGCCAATCGTCTATCCAGGCCGGCCAGCGAGCCAGAGGCGCGCGATGGGAGTGTTCAAGCTCTGCGCGGTCCGTGAACGCGGCGCAAGCCCGCGGCGCGTGAATAAGCGGATCGGGAGGGATGAACGGTGAGCGATGTTGCGAGCCGCGGTGCGGGCGCGATGTCAGCCGCGGGCGCAGAGCTCGAGGAATTCACCTGAAGGCGCTCTCTCCCGACCGGCGCCCGGTCCCGAAAGGCAACAGAACTGTGCTGCTGCCTCGCGACTGCGTCTGATGTGCGCTGCACCTGCAGACTGCGCTTTACGAGCAGCTGTGGGCTCCCGTTGCGTATACCCCCCGCGGGTTTTTTTAGATCCGCGGTTCGAACGCGGCCCGAATTGAAGACCGGGAGTTGAAAACCGCATCCGCGCTCATTTTCGGGTGTCCGGCGGCGCGCTCCGGCGACGTGCATGGACCGTCGGACTTGCATATGCACGATGTATGTCCCCGTTCTCGGCAACCGTTGAACCGGGCTAGCTACGGGCTCGCCGCTAGCTCGAGCGCGTAGAGGAGGCCGTTCCCGGTTGTCTCCAACTCGTTCCGGCGGGCAATCCCGGTCGTGGCCGCAGGGAAACGGATTTGACGAGGCCGCCGGGCGGCATATGAAGGGGTATATACAAATTGAGCCGTTCAACGGTTGGCTGCAAATTCAGGACTAGGTATATAATATATAGCTATATATAGAATACACTACAGATCACACTGGGGCGGCTGCAGCTGGTGCCATGCATGGCATGTTTTAATATTGCCAGCGCTAGCGCTATAGCTGGCGCTAGCTGGTACCGGTACGCTGCGCATGCGGCACATCGATATCCGGTACATGCGACAGGCCGTACCTCAGCATGTCCATAGTGGTTTAGACTACTAGGCTACAGGGTGCCTAGGCCTTCCCAGAGGCCTTCGCTATAGCTTGCTAGGTATATACGTATACGCGTACGTATATATAGCTAGCGCTCCATGGCCAGCTGCAGTTCTTTTAGCCGCCCACTTATCTTTTGGCTTCTGCTTCCCCTTTCGCCCTCGGGTAGTCACTCCCTTCCCTCGAGCTCCAGTAGGATCTCCCCTGTACTGCAGCGCTAAACATAGTCCGGATCCTCGGGCCCGGGGTAGCTAAAGCTATTTCCATTTCCGAGCTCCACCCGGTCCGATGTCCAAAAGGCTTGTTCCTGTCGGCTCATCTCTCGCGATCGACGTCGACTCGACACAGATGGACACGACAGTTCTATCCAAAGCCATTTGTACATGTCTCGGTGTGTGCGAATTCATTCACTATGGCACATCCGGATCCGTCACGGCTGCTGCCACGGGGCTGCTACGAGTATTTATGCTGGATTTTGACTCAATGAATGAATTCTGATTTCAGGCGCAAGGCAGGGGGTACCGGTGGGGCAAGGTTTGATTATGACTTTGATTTCAGTTCGGGCGAGGCTGGACACTTAAAATCAAAAAAAGGCACAACACTATATCATTGTTGAATAGTAGCACCGAATAGCTTTTCGATAAAGCCATCAAGCTCTTGAAATGCTACACTTAATCCCGACCCAGGCGCCTACCAGCACCCCAGTGGTAGCCGCCCATGCCTGGCTGCTGCTGGGCAGGTGCCCGCTGCTGTGCACCTGCGTAAGCGCCCCCTTGCGTGGCGGAGTTGGATCCTGTGAATGAAGTCCCTATCCTCTCGCGGATGAAGGATGGGGTCTTGATGAGGCGCAGCCCATTTGGCTGAGTTGGAACCACGTCCGCAAAGAAGTAGTACAGGTGCCCGACGGCAATGCCCATCAGGTCTAGAATCGGATCCCCTCCCATGAGAAGTGAGAAGAGGACAAGAACCCAAGGGAAGTAAGGTGCCTGCAGATCATTATACAAGCGTGCATGATGTCTCACCAAGGCATGCTCGCACCTTGAACTGGAACAATCCGTAGAATGACATATTCACATGTATGTTGCGCCGAGACCAGACGTAGATAAGCATGAAGATCATGGCATCCCCCAGTAACACTTGTCCAATGAACCAATTGATCCCTGAGTATTACATTAGATATGTCCGAAGTAAGATGAAGCATGCCGAACCGAGCAGCGTGAAGCCACCCAGCAGCATCATATAAAAGAAATCTGCTGAATTGCCATTGAAGGAATTCTTCTCGAGCTCAGGGCCATACTTTGCGAGGAAGAAGAGCTTCATAACAAATGGGAGACTGAAGGGGCCGAGCCAGACGAAGCATGATACAAGCCGCCAGATCTAGTTCATATGCGTGGGAGTTTTTCAGCTCCGAGAATGAGCGGCGCGTACAACTTCACACCTGAAACTTGTAAAAGACGAGCGAATAGTCCAGCACGAGCTTGTAAGGCGAGACGATCTTGAAAGTTGTTGCGCACGTCGCCAGAAACGCGGCGGTCAGGTAGCACCGCGAAACCTGCGCCGGGCTTGGAACGAAGGCTCGCACGAGCACGTGCGCGCCGAGCATGAACCTTCGGCAGCGAGTTGTACCAATCGCCGGCTGTCTGTGACATCCTGTACGCGCTGCTGCGGTGCAGACGAAAGTGCTCGACGCCGCGCCGGGTTCGAAAGGTACGCTGACTGCGCGTTTGAGGCTACAATGATGTTGAATGCGCTGCAGGCTCGACGGCGAAACGCGCGCGGCCAGGCTGAGTCTTGGAGGGGGGAATGGGTGGTGGGGGGTAGAGGCGAAGCACCCTGGCTCTGGCAGATCAATTTGGACTAAATATATGCATGCGTATGCACATATGAGATCTACGTACGCGTGTGCGCGTGCACGTGCCAAGCTTAAGACAGGTGGATTTCACGGTCATGGGAGCGTGCCAGCAAGGCTTTATAATTAGCTTCAAATTTAAGCTTCCGAAGTTCACTGTCAAGCTCTTCAAATCCACGTCGCGGTGCCAAGCCCCTCAGCTACCTAGCTATAGGCTATAGGCTTGGCTCAATGCCGACCCTCTGCCAGGCTGCCCTTCGAGTTCTGCACTTATCATTGCATATGCATAACAATCGGAGTGAGAATGCCCCCCTCCCCCAAAAAAACAGCTAGAACATCACGTGTCACGATCAAAGCATATGCCCTAAACCTAGCTCCGGAGCTGCATCTCTACGAAGTCCTTCTGGCTCTTGTTGCCAGACATCCTCGCCTCCTCCTTCTGCTCCCGAGTCAAATACTCCTCAGCGTAAAGAATATCGTCCCAAGGATGCCGGTAGAGGGGCTGCTTCAGGCGCTTCTGATCCTGCGCTGAGGTCAGGATCTCTGGAAGAAGCCAGATACAACGTGAATGCACACCAATGCATGCCCAATCAGGCCAATAGTTCTTGCCTGCACAAAGAGTCCATTCATTGTCCCGATGTCAAGCACCTCCTGGATTTCCTCATCGCTGCAAAAACTCAAACCATTGCAAAATAAAATCTCTTGCATGACGTACGTGAAACACTGTGAGCTGACAAGAAAATCGCAAAACAGGGCGCCGATGCAGCCATCAACATTCAGAATCAGGTTGTTTGACTTCGTCAGTGTGTATGCCTGAACGAATTCTCTTAGCATGTGCGCATCTCTGGGGTGTCAGCCCCGACTCCACAAAAACGGACCTCAACGGACTTCGCGAAGTTGAGATATTTGGTTGTCGGGAAGTGCCGATCGGCATACTCAGACAGGAGCTGGACACGCTTGTCCGGATTTTCTGCCGTCTTGATCCTGGAGCTCATTCAGTCATGCAAAGCAGTGATGAAAGGACAGGAAAACAGACCTGTGACCGATACCTGCAATGCGCTTGCCGAGCTTCTTCATCGATTCCACAAACTCATCCGCTGCCATCCCTGCATCGCATGCTGCCTTGAAGTCACGCGCTGCATCGTCTATTGCTCCACCAAAACGCGGCCCAATCGTAAGAAGACCAGAAGCGACACAAGAGACGAGGTCCTAAACGATTGCATGAGACTCCCCAGAGACACTGAATATCGGCATGATGTTGTACCTTTCCTGCACGTGCAGCAATAATAGCATTGTGTGCGCCAGAAACACATGGTCCGTGATCCGCGCAGATGATGAGGCACATTTCCAGGAAACGCGTTGCATACTTGGGAAGCTGTCGCTTGAACCACAGCAGGGCCAACACATCTCCAACAGAGTACTCCTGCTCGGGGCATTCATCTGGAAGCAAAGCGAAGCGAGGGCGGTCTGAAACAAACCTGTTCAATCATTTCTGACATGGGGATGCCTGCATACGTTGGCTCCTCGCCTCGGTCGTCACTGATCGTGCAGATAATATTGGTCGATGCCCGAATCTGTCTCCATGTCAGACAACATTTTCAAGGGTTCGAATGCTTCCTGCTGTGTGCTACGCCTGACCTTGCCAGCTTTCATAGCCTTCTTGATATCCATCGGCATTTCAGGGGCTGGAATATCCTGTACAGGGACGTGCTTGCCGGAGTTGACAAGGTCCTTGTACACCTTTCCGATGGTATCCGGCTGCAAGATGCAAGGCGTGCAATCAGAAGCGGCTCGAAGGGGAAATCTCCCTCACTGGCCGTACCAGCTCTTCGAACGAGGTGGGCACGTGTGCTCCAGCATCGCGCAGGGCCTGGTTCTTGGCCTCGGCAGACTCTGCCATGCCACCGCTCTTGGCGCCAGCATGTCCGAACTGCACTTCCGATGGGAACACCTTCGCACAAGTGCCAGAAACCCCTGGACATGTAACTCAGCTCTGAGATCCCTCCCGATGATGACACGAGTAACGTACAAGCACAGATGGGTTTAGTAATGACACCCTTCTTCATAGCTTCGACGATCTCGTACTCATCGGTACCGCCAAGCTCGCCAAGAACGACTATCATCTTGACCTGTATGGCTGTGAGGGAAAGGCTGTTGCAGGTGATTTTCTCGACAGACCTGAGGGATGTGCTGGAAGCGGATGACGTGATCGGCAAGAGTAGTGCCAGGAAAAGCGTCACCTCCGACAGCAATGCCCTCGAACAGCCCATCGGTGGTTCGCGACAAAATGTTGTAGCACTGTTCCCCACCGCTTAAACATGCACGGAGGGACAGACACAGACGAAGGGAAGCGATGGACCTCATTCGAAAGACCTCCACTCTTCGATACAAATCCGACGCTCCCAGGCCGGTGCAACTTGCAGGAAATGATGTTGTCGACAGTGCCAGCAGTGTCACCGATCTTGAAAGCGCCAGCCTGAACACCTCCGACGGTGGCCGGTCCTTTGAAAAGAGAATAAGCTCTTCACTTCGTAAAACGCAGGCGCAGTCCGCACCGATGATAATCTTCCCCTTCTTCTTGGAGACTGCGATTAACTTCTTCACATCCGCCTCCGGGACGCCCTCGGCGATGATAACGACAACACGAATGGAAGGAATCTCCAGCGCCTCGAGGGAAGACTGGTACGCGCTCCGGAAAGATGCGAAGTTGATGAACACGTCGGCATTCGGATGCGCACGCACGGCGTCTTGCGTGCTAGCGTAAACTGGAACCGCAATCTCCTTTGTGCCAAAGAAAACCTTCTCGAAGCCGCCCTTGGAGCCGACGTTGATGAGGCCTGCCCCGCGCGCGAGAAGTCAGCCCGCGCGCCAGGAGTCAAAAAGCCGCGAGGGGCGGTACCAGCGACAGAGGGAGTCTCACGCCTCGCCAGAAAGTCAAAATCCAGCATGCGCTGCACTGGATTCGGCTTGTAGTTGAAGATCAACGCCTGTGATTGCGCAGATCAGGGGCGGCGCGGCGCGGCAGGGGCGAACACTCGCCTGCGTTGAGCGCGAGAACAGCTGCGCCATCTGCGGAGACGCCATCGTCCCGCCGAGCAGATCGCCCTTTCGCAGCTCTCTGTACCCCCCTCGAAGTGCTTGGCACTGCTTGCACTCACAGCTTTCCCCCGTGCTCAAATCCTTGACCAAAACTCATCTCAGTCTATAGCGCCATACAGGCCGGCCGCGTGGTCGATCTTCTTGATCTGTGTGACGATGACGACGGGAGCCCGACCTGATGGCCATGGGCTCGAGATGGAGTTATAATTACAAATGAAAGCTTCCGCCTGCGATTCTATACAACTCTTAGAGTGCGTTCGTGAGCCACAAGACAATGACGAGGGACACAATGAGGGCTACAACAAGGAGTATGCAACCTGCCCTTCTCGACCGCCTCTGATACTCGCTTGCCTGATCGCTAAATGAGCCATTCTGAGCATTCAAAAATTTCGGACAGCCGTACCTTTCCGAGCTCTTTTACAGCTGCTCCTGTCCTCTCCTGTGCACTCACTATGTTGCTCTCAATGCTGTCTGCGGAGCCGTTGGTAGGCGGACTGGCGACCGAGCACAAGCAAAAGCCACACCAAGCATCACCCCCTGATCTGAAACGATGACAGCTAGATCCCTCATGATTTCATTGACCTAAAAGATCCCGTAAGTATAAAACAAAAGGGGGTCAAAAAAGTTAGAAATACCTCTTGCACACTGGTTTCCACGTCACGGATTGCCTTGGCACGCTCCTGGATGAGATCCGCGTTGCTTAATATCTCCGCCTGAACAGCAACCCGCTCCTCACTGGAACAGCTGTGAGATACGGACATCATTCAGGAACGGAACGAACCGTCTGTGTGATGCCATTAGGGATGTGCTTTCAGTATCCTCTGCAACCCCCTGTTCAAGCTGCTCCGCCGCTCTGAGCACGTGAGGACCGCGTAAGCTCTCGGCAAGGTACCAGGCAGGGGAGAACGAACACGCTTGGCGGTTGTGGATATTTGCCTGCAAGAAATCAAAATAATGCCAGGGAACTGCTGTCAAAAGATAATGGCGCGCACGCAATTTCTCGCCGTACGCGCGGGACATGTCTTGAAACCTGCGCAGTGACTGCTGGAGGTCCTTGATCAACTTTCGCCTCTGGATGCCGCGCGGGCCGTCCTGTCCATCCGATACGCTGTTCAGGGCCTTCATGGCCTGTTCTGTGTCCCGCACGACGGTGCGCGACTCCTCGACCGACCGGTGTCTGGGGACCTGTCAGCTTTCAAGCGCGCTCATCGCGCTCAAGCGCGCACATCCTTTCGCGTATCGCAGGCGTGTCCCCGCGACCGCCGAGCGATGCCAACATGCGCTCGATTCCGCTCACATTCGCGTTGAGCAAGTAGATGTGGCTCTGAACCACATCTTCACTTCTTGCCCAATCGGCAGCAGCACCATTGCTGCCGGCAGCGGCTCTTGTGGATCCACGCGACGCGGCGGATTGGGTAGCGTCGTGTACGCCGCCTCGGTTGGCCTCCAGGTCGCGGAAGGAGGTCGACATGCGGCAGCTGCAGCTAGCGCCAGCGGCGCGCTACCAAGCTACGCGCGGCGACAACTGCACGTTTCTATAGCTGCGGCTGACAAAGAGCATGCAGAATTTCGCGGAGCAGTGAGCATGCGCACACGTCGCCACACGACATGAAAGGGGTACGGGTATTCGGCGCAGCCGTTTCAATCATTTCAAGTTCGGAGCTTCCATACAAGCTCCTGTGGACAACGCTCACGCTTCAAAGGACGAACCGGACGAACCGTAAACGCGTTGATCATGTAGAGACCCATATCTCGGGAAGTTTTTCTCTCAGATTTGAAAAAGAGGGTGTCGAAAATTTAAGGGGCGAATTCAAAGTTAACGTTAACGTTCGAGAAACTTCAAAACCTGCTCCGACTCCCCTCCGAGGCTCTCGTAGCTCGTCCTAACAGAATCTTGAATCTGATCACGTGCGAAGAAGAAGAAGAAGAGTATGTATAAGACACGTGCACGAATCGAAGTGTTGGCAGCGCCTGCCGGTCGCGCAAGGAATGTGGAAACTTCCGGGCGACTTCAGACGTCGACATGTACATGTGCCACGGTGAGACGAGGATGTAGTTGATGCCAGAGGTCGTCGCTAGTACGTATACTAGCTACTGTGCCCACACGCCTCATGATCATGATCAGATGGCGAGCACGCATCGCGCGCGCGATTGATGTCTGCAGTGCATTCTATATCATATATATTACGGAGTTATATATATAATATTAATACTAGTAATATACGTATACATATACCGTAATACTTAATACCGCAGTGTGCTCCCCGTGGACATGCACGTGCGCATGTACATGTACACCGGCCATGCGCCACGCTCGGCCAGTGCTGGCCATGGCCAGTTGCACGTGCATGCACAAACATTGCCAATTGCAAGTTATAATTAACGTTGCGCCCTCCGTGCGCCATGCAGCTGGCCATGTCTGCCACCGGCAGCCCAACGTTGAACCCCGGGCCCTGTACATGTCCGGCCTGTCCGGTACACGTGCATATGCATGCGATCGCGATCATGAACAGCACCATCGAAAAAGAGCATGTATATGAACTGCCATTGCCAGACAGTACTATTTCGGCCAGCTGAAAACACCTAGGCCATGGCTGCGGACACTTGTTTGGGCACTGGAAACGGATATTCCCTTCAATTCACGTCTCAAAATGCTACCCTACTGGGAGACAGAGGCTAACCTGCTATGGGGACAGCTAAAGATGTGCAAATCGAGCTATGCAGGAAGCTCCATCTTTTTGCCCTGCATCCTGCTTTTCCAGTAGTAGTAGAAGAAATCGCAGTAGATTACTGTTTGCACGAGCCCGCATATCCAGACAACGTAGTTCTTTCCTTGCCGGTAATGCTCCTCTGTGGCATAGCGGTATATCCAATTCTGAAGAAAATTTCTGATTTCAGCACCCCCAAAAACAATTGAAGTGCACGAGACACACCAGAATGTACAGAGCCCTGTACCCACCGAGCGTTGCTATGTAGTCCGCAGTGAGGTTCTCAACCTTATCATGAATGTCAGAAGCATACTACATTCGGATGTGAGCAGGAACACACCTCGCCAGTCCTCTGCAGCAAGTAGAGCTGCGGTATAATGGCTACTGCCTCGAGGAATATGGAGAACGCCCAGAGAATCTGCGCTTAATGAGCGCATTCACGGGTGAAATTACAATGCATGCACTCTCACACCTCACTGAACGTGAATTGATCTGTGAAAATCAAGCCAAGGACTGCACATGGGCCCAGAATGTAGCGGATATCTATTTGATCCTGGGTTCGATCGTAGTACGTCGAATGCTTGACCCGTAACACGTAAATAATCCCGAAGGTGGAAGCGAGGAAAATGAGTTTCATGATGTAGTTATCTGCAGACTGCGTCGGTGTGCGGTGGTCCGCAGCGCCAAGCACGTACACATCGACGCGAAGTTCCAGAAAATGTCGAGATACCTGCAGGAGAACACCACAGCATAGAGTTCCACCGACTTCAGCGAAATCCCTGCGACGCGTCGGCGCGCCTCACACTTTCGCGGGCGCATTCACCAGAACCTTACCTGCGGCATTCTTCACGTGGAGAACCTTCCACAGAAGGACCAATATTGAAGAAAGGTGCACTAGGTCGCCGAGAAGCCGGAAGATGTTCATGTCCTGCGCACACGCTCAAAGCGCGTTGGATGCAGAGCTCCAATCGGAAGCGCACCTCGCTCGCGCGCGGGGTGCGCAGCGATGACTGTGTTTTCTACCGCGGACTGTGTTTCTACCTGTCGCGGTGCTTGACGGTTCGAATCGGTTCGTGCCGTCAAGCCCCAACTTTTGGCGAGCTCTGAGACGCTGAAGAAGTCGAGGCGGAAGAGCGCTGCTGCCCGCAAAAGATGTGTGCCCTTTACCCCCCTCGCCCCCTCCCCCCCGATTCAGACCGAGACCTGCAGGCTGCAGCCCGCAATCAGTGCCGGCTCCGACGTCTTACGGCAATCGAACGTCGAATTCAGCGCGAGAAGACCCGGGTCAAAGCAATAGTTCAGCGTGGCCGTTCAGAAGAAGTTGGGAACCGGCTAGCGCGTCTTGCCACAGGAGAGCGCAGCAGGCTCCAAGAGAGCAGGAGATGTCATTCTTCGCGGCCCGTGACCCCTACTTCGAGGGTATGTGTCTTTCGCAGCTCGTAGTCGTTTGTGCGAACGTTTTCGCAGGCCGGGACCAGATCCGCGAATCCCTGAAGAATGCACGCGCCGCTTTTGAGCGGTGGAGAGCGCTTCCAGATAATGCGGAAAGCAGTAAGGTTGGTGTCTGCCCCTCCGCGGCTGCGCGCCGCCTTGAGTGGGCCGCAGGCCAAGGCAGATCTCCTTGCGGAGTTGCAAAACCTCATCGGCGACACGCGGGATCTTGAAGAGATGTGCATTGATAGGGTAGAGTCCGACAGGTGCGGTCGCGGGTTATGGATGCGGCGCCGGCTCTTCCCTGCGCCTTAGCGTTGGCGGCAGGCATGCCTACGGCATCGATCAGAACGAAATCGTGAACAGGAAGCAGTTCGTGAGCAATACACTGGCGGCCATCGACGAGCTGAAGGCGTCCCTGGCGGTTTCGAAATCCAAGCGCTCAGACTTGTTACCAGGGCCTGCCGGTATGTCCATCCAAGCTATGAAGCGCATTGCCGTTTACTTTCTCTCAGGAGGAGCGGGTAGACCGATGCAGCAGCGAGCTGCGCAGGAGTCGCCATCTCCAGAGGATGAAGCTCGCAAGATGCGAATGCAGATGCTGGAGAAGCGCGAGGATGAACAGCTGGATGAGATTCTGCGCGCTGGAGGCCGTATGCATCAGATTGCCGTTGACATTCGGGATAAGGCAGAGGAGCATGGAGAGCTCATCGATGACGCACAGCGAGGTGCAACAGAGGCTCACTCGAGGCTGAAGTTTCTAAACAAGAGCCTCGACAAATTGCTCAAGGACACATCTCGGGGAAAGCTTTGCACAATTGGCTGGCTACTGCTCATCATCTTTGTATTATTCATGCTTGTCATTTGGACTTGACTTGAATCCAGTTTACCTGAAGCACATCAAAAGCTCGAGCTGCAGGTGGACTGGGGAAGACTTAGCTATAGACCCACCTTCATAGCCAGCCTAGCTGATATATAGCAAGTTGACGCCTCTAGTAGGTAGCTGCTGGAGGCAATCATGATGATAACATGTGCATGCACATATCGTTATATCAGTTGTATGCATCATCGGCATCCAGCTTGAAATTAATATTAAATATTAGTGCTAGCTGCATGTGCACATGTCGTTCACGTTCTGACTCCGAGCTAGTCCCAGCCTGGCAGCCCGCGGCCGGCCCCCCAGCCGAATTAAACAATCCTTTAATTTCCGGCCCGCCCCGGCCCGGCGCCCTCCCTAGCTGGGCGCGGTACGTGATATCGATTATGCACTCTGCAAATTTGAACAGGGAACGGGTACAGGAACGGTGCGGCGTTGAGACCCTTCTAGTCGCGTTGCACCGCGCGCCCGAGTCGCGCGCTCTGACGGTATCGTGCTTGCTGGCCAGCGCTGCAGCAACCGCTAGTATGCCGAGGCCGGGGTCCAGCAAGCCCAGCAGGATCCCGAAAGCAGAGCAGCCAGTGCAGCAGAAGAGGGCTCTGCTCGATGAGTACGATGCGGAAAAGGCTGTGAGGACAAAGACACGGCAGCCGAAGCGGCAGAGGCCCGACGATCATGGCGAG
This sequence comes from Cyanophora paradoxa, assembly GCA_004431415.1. Lineage (NCBI taxonomy): Eukaryota > Glaucocystophyceae > Cyanophorales > Cyanophoraceae > Cyanophora > Cyanophora paradoxa. The sequence goes on along the minus strand of QPMI01000194.1, from coordinate 36,652 downwards.
GTCGGCGGCGCCGCGCGCGTCGCGTACGCAACGCCCTCTCACGTTTTGCAGGAGGTACTTGCTCCAAAAGTTACGAGGAAGATCCTCGATCAGGCCCGGAAGCAGCTCGACGAGATCGAAGCTGATTCTGACGGGGAGGGGCGCGCGGGGTCTCGCGAAGGACTGTGCGCTCTCTGTATTTAGTTGTTTTCCATAGAGAGGAGTCGTTCTCATTGAGTTCGCAGACCCGCAGGCGCCGAGATTGCGCCTGACAGCGATGCGGACTCTGATTCCGACGGCGCGTATGATGACCGTGGAGAGATTGAAGAGGAAGGGTTTGAGGAGGTGGCTTCAGTGCTTCGAGGGCTCAGTGATTCGCTGCGATCCTTACCCTTCGTCAGATGACCGAGGAGGAAGAGCGCACCCTGAACATGTTTATGCCCAGCGACGCGGGAAGTCGGCGAACCTTGGCGGACATTATAATGGAAAAGATCAAAGAAAAGGAATCGGGCGCTGCCGATGTTGTCGAGCCGCGTGCGCTTGATCGTGTGATCGATCCATGGTTACTGGTCACCACCAACTCTTGTGCAGATGAGGATAAGATGAACCCTAAGGTACTGGAAGTATACACGGGGTAAACAATCGTTTCGTTTCATCCCGCTAAACCTGCTGAGACCGGAGTGCAGGGTTGGTGATCTCTTGAAGTCCTACTCTTCTGGGAAAATTCCGAAAGCATTCAAAATCGTGCCTTCTCTTCGCAACTGGGAAGAAGTGCTCCTCATTACACGACCGGATGAATGGTCATGTGCAGCGGTGTATCAAGCAACACGACTTTTCGCATCGAACCTAAATGCCAAAATGGCACAGAGGTGCTCCATTCCTTGTATTTCTGCAGATTGCCATTCTAACATGTCTGGTTACAAAGATTTTACAGTACCATCCTTCTACCTCGTGTTCAGCATGACATCCAGGAGCACAAGAAGTTAAATTTTCATCTTTACATGGCGCTCAAAAAGGCTCTGTACAAGCCAGCTGCGTTCTACAAAGGTCTTCTTCTGCCACTTTGCGAGGTTCGTTTAATGTTCAACCTATGCGTTGTATTTTGTCTCATTGCACAATACGACACAGGGGATGACCTGCTCCATTAGGGAGGCCGTGATCTTGTCATCTATCCTTTCCAGAGTCTCTGTTCCTGTGTTGCACTCTGCAGCAGCAATCATAAAGGTACACTCCTGTATTTCAGCTCTTGTACTCTCTTTCTGACTGAAATTAGCTCTGCGAGATGGCATACAGTCCCGCAGTCTCCATCTTTTTGAGAACACTTATTGAGAAGAAGTACTCGCTTCCTTACAGAGTGATTGATGCCATCGTTTCGCATTTTCTGTCGTTCCTGTCAGAGATGAGGCAGATGCCAGTGATTTGGCATCTTTCCCTCCTTGCCTTCGTTCAGAGGTCTGGGCCTTCGTGTGATCATTGTGATACTTTTCACTCAAGCACGTCCTTACAGGTACAAGGGTGACATCACTGCGGAGGCGAAGGAATCTTTCAAGCTGTTATTGAGGCAGCAGGAACATGCAAAGATCACGCCTGAGATTAGGAGGGAGCTCTTCCAGGGTGCAAATCAGATGCAAATCTAGGCTGTCGATCGATTTCGGGATTAGCTAGACAATCTTTACTCGTACTGCTACATTGCCCAGGGGCCCCTTTGGATGGGGTTGGACAGGGAGTGAAAAACTCACGTTAGAAAGACTGTGCATTTGCTCGCGTTAGAAGACTGTGCATGTGCTGCGCATGCTATAGCAATAGCTGTTCCAACAGCCAGCACGATCAAATGCATGGAGCTGCCTTTCACAGCACCTGTCATGCTCACTGCCTGCTGCACCCGTCATGCTCACTGCCTGCGCACGGGGATGGAGCGGTACTTCCCTTCAACACCACAGGGGGAAAGGCCAGGCCGGCAACCGCTAGGGCTACACCAGCCCAAGTGTAGCCCGTCACCACATGGCGTGTCTACGCTGAAAGCAAGATAAAACCAGCCCGACGTTGCTATCTTGTCTTAGGGGCTGTTCCCGCAGAACTGATCTTGGCCAGAGACTTCTCGAGATCTATAACAGGGAACGCCTCAGCTGCATTCCGAAACGTCAAATCGAAAGATTGATTTACCTAGAATCGCTCGCAGCCTTTTTTCCTCTTGAGAAGCGATACTCGCGGTCAGCATACAACAAATCTGCAAGCAGGAAGGCCTCACCTTCCGCAAGCAGTCGCTTCTCTCTGCGAAGCGCCTCGACATCCGATTCCTCGGCGAGCGCTTTTAAAATTATCTCATTCTTCACCTGGCATCCAGTCATGAAGAGCGCTATCGACGTAAGTTGGCAGGTGTGCCGAACCTGCTCTTTGCGGCTCTCCAGCGCCCGGGCTCTCCTAGCCTGGGACTGCAGCCGCACCCTGTTCTCCTCCTCAATGCGTTCTGTCTCTGCTAGGAGGTCCACCCTGATGAAGTGTCAGCACAAGCCAGAATTAACCGGACATGGGCGCGCTTGTACGCGGAGCGATCGAGCCTGGCGTTCCACCTCTGAACGCTTGACTTCCTGGCCTCCTCCAGCTCCCTACGCATACCGTGCATCTGGCCGTCCTAACTTGCTCCAACTCTCCGGTTCCGGGCTTGGCTGTACACGTCCGCTGGGTGCCGTCTGGCTGTGCTACGCGCTATAACAAATTGTCGGCTTCACAACGCACGCCTTGGTCGGTCACTTCGGTCACAAGTTCGGACCTGTTCGGTGGTCTTTGGGGTACACCAGAACTCAAGGCTGAGGCGCGAAAAGCGATGGCGACGAACCCGAATGTAGTCGGTGCGCCAGCGTCCGCGGCGTTCGCGTTAGCTGTAAGACCGAATCATCGCCCAGTCTGCGCGACGCATGCTAAGCACGCAGCCATCCCATCGCAGGGAATGCGTTTGTGCGCCAGTACTACATGCTGCTTGCGTCGAACCCAAACTCTCTCCACCGCTTCTACAAAGAGGAGAGTGTTTTCACATTCAGCGAGGAGGACGCCGAGAAGTCGACCGACACCGCCGTCGGCCAGAAGGTGCGAACCAGGCCATGTACCTCGCGCATGTTCGGAATCTTGCGCACCTGAGCGCCGCTCGTGCTGCGGCGCCCCACAGAACATCCATGAAAAGATTCTGTCCCTCGACTTCAAGGACTGCAAGCCACAGATCTCTTTTGTAGATAGCCAGACATCACTCAGCGGCGGCGTCATCGTGATGGTTACTGGCTACCTTGCAAACAAGAACTCGGCGCCACGGCGTTTCGCGCAAACCTTCTTCCTCGCGCCGCAGCAGAACGGGTTCTACGTGTTGAATGACATCTTCCGTTTCCTTCAGCCGGAAGCGACCTCGGCCGCTTCCGCGGATTTGACTGGTGCGCCCTTTTCTTCGACACAGTCCTGCTTCTTATTCACTTCGCACCTCCAGCCCACCCCGTTCCGGAGCCCGTCCAGACCGTCGTTTCTCATAGCGCTCCCCCGAAGACGCCGGCTCAGCAGCCCCTGGCAGTAGCCACGCCAGCAGCCCCAACTCCCGCCCAAGCTCCTGCCCAAGCTCCAGCTCAACCAGCACCTGCAGCCGCTACGCGCCACGCTGCGGCTACTGCGATCGCGGCGCCAGCAAGCGCGCCGGTCGATTCGGAGAGTCGCGCGGCGACCGGCAGTTCGACGCCAGTGCAAGTAGCCGAGGACAGCGCGGCCGCCTCGGTTGCAGGGGGTAAGAAGACATACGCATCGATTCTTTCGACGGCCGCGGCTGCAAATGCTCTGGAGAAGCCAAAGGAATCTCGTCCGCAAGCAACCGCGCCGCGGCCATCCACTTCCACTCCACAGCCTGCGCCCGGACAGCACGCACCAATTACCGAAGATCGCTCTGGGATTGATGATGCAGCAGAGGGTTTGCTGTCCTTAATTTCGCTCAACCTGCCTGCCCCTCGCTGAGCGAGGGTGTCCAGATGAGAAGCGTTCTGTGTTCGTGGGGAATCTCCCTACGGATGTCTATGACATGCCCACGGTCGAGTCCAAGCTTCGCGCGCTTTTCGCGAAATACGGGACCATTACTGGTGTCACTATCAGGACGGACAAGGTCGGGCATCATATATTTGTTCCTGTGAGCTTTTCTTTAATCCCACAATCCCTTTCACATTTAGAACTACGGATTTGTCGACTTCGAAACTCCTGAAGCGGTTGTCAAGCTTCTTGCGGACGCGACCAGGGTTTGTCTCTTCGCGTTTCATGTTGCCTTTCCCTAACCCTAAACTCCTGCCCTAACCCTAAACTCTGCATCGAACTAAACTTGGAGCAGCCTGCGCTGGATGGAAAGGAATTGAAGGTTGAGACCCGGCAGTCAAAGACTCGCGGTGGTGAGGCTCGCGGGGGTGACTTCCGGGGCCGTGGACGTGGCGGCCCGCATCTCAGGGGCAGCCGTGGTGGCATGGACCGGCCAATGTCGTCGAGGGGTGGTCGTGGGGCTGGCCGTGGCGGGGCAGCTCGCAGTTCGCCTGGAGGTGAACGAGGTGCAGCGAATGCAGTGCGGGGTCGGGGTCGTGTAGCAAAAGCAGAAGCGTGAACAGTGTAGTGTAGCCAGAAATTGCGAAAGCAGATTTCAGACGTTGACCTCCGTTGCTTGATATAAAAAATCGAGCTACCGGTATTTGAACAGTGACTGTTCATTGAGCTTCCTTCATGGGGCGCGAGAGCTAGTGATGCGCGACAGCTTAATGCCGCGATGGGCATTCAAGGTTTCAGAATTTTTAAGTTCGACCTATGCCAACTCACTTGAACTCAGGCAGCTGCAGCCTAGGCCTTGTGGGCCAATCATCGATGATTCGTAACAAGTCAGAGTTCCTTCTGGCGCCCGCCTGAACACAGCCGGAATTTTCCTGTAGCCCCTGCAGATTTGAAGTCACGCCATTGGTCGGGCAATCGATATCTGGCGAGTTCGCCAAACTCTCGCCCGGAAGTGTCAAGTTCCGGATCATAGTGCCGATCATAGGATATAAATCGCCGAACATATATATATATATAGGATATGAATCGCCGAGCCTCTATTCCGCGTGCCATCACGGGCTCACCTTGTTGGAGTCGATCATGATCATGAGGTCTATTCCGCGTGCCATCACGGGCTCACCTTGCCAAGATGGTGTGCTACAGTGATGCCTTTACTTAGATCGAGTGCACGCGGTTGTTTGACCTTCGATTTCAGGGCTTTCGATTTCGGCCCTGTTGGAGCCCCAAGCCTTGAAGCCAACTGGACTCGTGACAGGAGCTCTCACCACCATCCAAGAAATGATGATGCTCTCAACACACGGGGCACCTAGCATGTCCACAGGGAGGCACATTACCCTCAGTGGGCCACACAGGGACCGGCTGGTCAAGCGCAAGGTGGGCTGGGCCCGTTGCAACACTGTTGCTTTAGCGATTGCGCTTTCCACAGTACTGCAAATCAATCACTATCGAAGGCCTCTGCAATGTCCGCCAGAAATGACGCTGCCCCGGAGGCAACCTCGGATATGTCCGTGTTGGACTGCACAAACCAAGTGCATGAGCATTTGCAAGATCGACAAAAAGGAAGCGAAGTTACCCGGAAAGTAGCAATACTTCGAGGAAAACACAGCTGCTGCGAGATTGTGCTTGCCCATCCCTTGAATCCAGAATGAGTTCCAAGGTGTCCCATTGTCGCCATCGCTTCAACAGCACATTCTGTGCTATGCATATAAACAGGGCTGTGCATACTCAAGGAACGCAGATAAGCACCGGAAATGTCTTGTACATCTTTGGATTTATGCTGAGGACGCCCCTGATGTTGTGTCGGTCAGAGAACAGAATCGAATGCCAGAAGAAGCCAAGGTCCCAAGTACCAGTCGCCCAATGACTGGTGCAAAGACTTGTGGAAACGGACCAGGGATGAGAACTTGCTGTTCACCGACTATGCTGTGACCAGGGTGGCTTATGACACAGCAAAGATGCAACAATAGAGCAGCAAAGCACCACGTGGAAGCAATGCAAGGTTGGCGTGCACACAGATGCAGCAATGATTGATGTGTGTGGCTAGCGCTGCCAGGCCAGCCTCTCACGACACAGTGCTCCGAAAAAAACACGTGTGGCCCCTTCACAGGCGACAAAGCTACCATGGCCGGTTGCATGACTGGATGAACTGGCTCAAGAACTTGGTCGAGAGGAGCATCTGCGAAAACTGGAAGGGGAACTGCACTCCATGCTGATGCAACTCGTAATCTCTCTTGGCATCGCAAACTTCCAACAAGAGAATCAAGTGAGAATGCCACAGCCCCGGCTCCTGCCCTTATCCTGTGCAGAAATAAATGACTACCATGACGAACAAAGAGACCACGAGAAACACACCGGCTTCCAACAGTGAGTGAGTCCAGGGAGGCAGCATGAAATGCAGCAGCATGATACCATTTCTGAGGCTGGTGAAGCCCTCAGAAATGCAACATCCGACCTGGTCAGAAAGTGCTGACCTGGCAAGCGGGCGCGTATGGAAAAGGAGGAAGTGCAGCGATAGGCACAATGACCGATGAAGCATCCGTGAGTGAAGCAACACCGAGATTCTCTGACAAAGACTGTTGCAGCCGCCGATTCTGAAGCGTGCCATAAACGAGAAATGTATGTGAGCCAATTGTAGCGAATACCTCAGAAAGGACAGTTGATTGTGAGAGTGGTGGGTGCAAATGAAAAGATAGTACTGAGCTTGATGACCCAAAATCATCCCGAATTGATTCGATGAGCGCAGATGCAATTGCTGAAAAATAGCCACTTGTATCACAGAAGACTTGAAAACCTACGATGCGTGAGAGTATACTAACAAGACAGCGATGCCTGGCTGTGATTATCGTTTCATACCTTGCAGATTATCACACTCTTCAACAAACCAGCGCATTCTTTCAAGCAAATCGTCGCCCTACCAGCGCGATCGAGAATAAGCGTGATCACAGACGTAAACTAATACTTCGAGGAAGAGAAAATCGTACCCAGGACCCTTTAGCCAGCTCGGCTCCAGCGATGTAGCCGTTCAGTCCGCCAATGCTTTCACTATCAGAGGATGCGCAGACGGCCGGGGGGAGCCCTGCCAGACTGCGCTCATGAAATTCAACCTATAAGCGTATGAGTGTTTCCGTGATTTTTGAAAAAGGTGCAAAAAACCTTCGCGAAGTCAGGCCAGTGGCGAGCAGATGCTTCTATCTCCAAATTCGACGGCGTCTCAACGCTGGCGCTGTCCTAGGGGCGCTGCATGAGATCTCGCAAACAGAAGGGGCCCGGAAACGCACTACTTCCTGCATGAGGCCCTGCACATAGGGGCTCGGCTGGACGGCCTCAGCGTCCACCCGCTCGACTTTGCCAGACCTGCGCGATTCTCGCACGATCGGTCGCAGACAGATACAGCCTGCATTGGCATTGCCTCGGCACCAGAGCGATTCGACCGCAGGGCCATGCTCCGCGGCGTTGCCACCGCCAAGTCCCAGCCAGCCAAAATTCTCTGCCCGGTCTGTCGAATCGAATACAGAGTCGAGTGACAGATGCATTCGCACGCCTTGGTAGTCGCAGCAAATGGCTCGGGGCACGTAGGCTGAGGCGCCCTGTGCGGAGGTTGTGAACGGTGAGCGCGCTCCGAAGGGCAAGCAACGCACGCGAGCGTTCTTCGTTTCACGGAAGAGAACGTCCAGATCGATCTCGGGCACGACTCCGGCCGCTGAATACGCGTTGACTTCGTCCTGCGACTCGTTCAGCGCGGGCGGAAGCGTCGATCGTGCGTTCCGAAACTGCGCCACCTGCAGATTCCAGAAGTGTGCGCCGACGTAGTTGCTGTACGGGCCCACCTGGAGCGTGATGGCTTCCCTCATCGATATCGGGCGCGATAGCTAGTGCTGCGCGACAGCTATGCTGCGCGAAAGCTAGTGATGCGCTCGCGCCTCTAGATCTAGCTAGAGATAATAGCTGTAGGCGCTGCTACCTCACTTAGCTGCTGCAGCAGCAGCTTCAGGCGCTGCTGTCTTACCTACTCGAGGCTCGAGCTCTGAAGCGACTGTTCAAGTTTTCGTACTATTTTTTTCACTGAGGCGAGCGTTCCACAACTTAATCTCCGGCACAGCCGCACACAATCTCCACCCCGGTGACCTGATTAAAAGGTTGGGAAGAGTTGATTCCAGGTTGGACGGTAGGATCACGTTTGTATCCTGGACTGTGCAATTTAGATTTGTGCTGAAACGTAAGAGCAACATCGAGCGCAGTTGTTGATGTTGGATGCTCGAACCAACATTGTTGTTGATGCTCACAAATGCTGGATATATTTCTGATGCTTGGTTTTCCTGATCTAAGTGAAACTGCTGTTATGAGAACGCTGGTGTTTAGTCGACCTGCTCGATGGATCAGTCGTCATGTTTATCTGTCGTTGGTATAATGGCTTCTTCACCCACCTTGACACTTCCATAAATTTTCCGCACGAACATAAAGCACGCAAAGAAGCCGATCGATCCAGTGAGGACAAAGAAGCCAACTGTGAACGAGAAAAGAGGTCAGGGAAAACGTCAAGGGGAAAACAGAAGTCCAGTGCCGCACATGAAGCCATGGACATGTCTGCACTCGCGCTGATTAGTTGATGAAGTAGACAGCCACAAAGGAATAGAACACGAACAGCCAAAGAACATCATGGCGGAGACTGGCCTGTCCATATCTAGCTTCGTGATGTAATAGAAGATCCTGCATTGGAGCAGTTAGAAGACTAATGATCCAAGACGAGAGAGGGTACGAACGAGTAGGCAAAGAGGTAGACAGCAGAGGATCCAGCTGTCAAGTAGGAGCGCCACCACCAGTGATAGTCCTGCCGACATTATCAGCAGAGCTATAACAGCAACATTGCTGAGAGCATGCAAACCTCGCTACAAAGCTGGAAGTAGCAGAGCACGATGGTGATTTCCGCACAAGTGAGGATAAGGATGACAAAGACGATGAACAGGAACGTGAACATATAGTAGAACTGATGAAGCCACAGAGAAGACAAGATGAAGAAGAGCTCGATGAACACCGCCCCGAAAGGCAGAATGCCCCCGATCAGAATTGAGAATGCAGGCTTCATGTACCAAGCTTGCTCTGGAATTTGACGAGGGATCTGATTCGTTCTCACTGGGTGCTCGATGGCCTGGACACGCGAAAATTTTCAGGGCATGTCTACGTATGATGAGACAAGGACGCACTGGCTTCTTCAGGCCAAAGTAAGAACCGATGAAGACAAGAGGCACCGAGATACCGAACCAAAGGAAAATAAGTGCAAACATAGACCCTGGTTTGAAGTAAGTCGTGATCGACATCTCAAATAAGGTGACGGACAGAAAGGAACTGCTCCAGCCGACCGCTCGCCCCACACGAGGAGATTCAGGAAGAAAAACAACGCAAATATGATTCCCGGAAACATGAACGCAGTCTAATCACAATTAGTGATCGCGAAAGATTCTCGTGCCACGAAAATCACGATTAGAAACGAACCATCAGGGTGTTCCGCTTCCATGCAGTTCCCTTAAACATCTTGTACAGCCGTGAGGACCAGTATCCGGCGAAAGCTCTGCAAAATGATGAGATAATTCCACAGCTCACATTGGGAGGGCCGCACCCCATAAAGACAAAGAGAAGCAGCAGAGCAGTCATCAGGCCGCCTCGATTTGCAGGACTCAGGAATCCGAGAACGGCAAAGACTAATCATGCATAATGCGTCAGTCTGCAATTTCTGGAAAAGGAAAAAAACACACTCATGGTTATCAGTGTCATGCCAAATACTTGTACGCCGGTGCCAACATAGGCCGCAAGCAGGCCGGCGTGAGTGGGCGGGCGGAAGACATCGCCGTGGACCAGCTTCCATCCAGTTTCCTCCTGTGCATCTTCCGAAGTCTCCAACTGGTTATAGCGGCGGAAGTCTTGGTTCAAAGTTCTCATCAGAATCATGGCCACCATGCCCGTAAGGAACAAAACGATCATAAGCGAGTTGATAATCGAAAACCAGTGAATCTGGTTGTCTGTCATGTGAAGGTACACGTCCCAGCGTGAAGCCCACTTGACGGGCGAGTCCTGGTATTAAATGAGTAGCTGCTGAAAGAAAATCGGAAGACATATTTGATAAGCGGACCTTCCACACGACATCGTAGGTGAACACAACTTTCTTCTCCTTATCACCCTCCATATCCAAGGGAATGTGCTTGTCGTTGGGGCCGAACGGACACTCCTTCGGCTTATCATCTCCGAAATTCGGATCGTACTGGACACTACGCAAGAGCATCACCATAGAAGTCATGAGGAGAGCATTGAGTCAGGGCGGGTACCTAACAGGCTCCACTTCGAACCCGACGATGCGCTTGCCCGTGTACGATGCGGGGTCGGTGTGATAGAAGACGATAAAACGCAGATGATTGTAAAGGTAGTGCTTGCCCTCGACCATGCCAGGCTGGGGGTGCTTCGGAACTATTAAAGCCGTGCGGGAAAGAAAGGAACGACGAAAAGGACAAAGAAAAGGAACAGACCACATTGTAGGGCGAAGGAACACGGGGTACAATGCCCACTGGAAAACCGGCCTCGATGACATGCTTCTGCTGCTCATCTTCAGACCGATGCGTGCCCGGAAGTCGCATTGCGACTGGCAGGTTGTCAACGATCCTGCGGGCGATCAAATGTGGGGACTTGGCGGGATGCAGTACGTGATAGTCGCGCACATGTTCACACGGTAGTCCTCATCAATCTTCCTCCGAAAATCCTCAAGGTCCTCTGGCTTGAGAGTCTTCTTGCAGAGAACTACACACTCATGATTCTGGGCCATGTTCATCTGCGAGAGCGCGCGCCCGTTCTATCTCTCCCGGGAGAACGAGCAAGTGGATGCGACGCGCCTTGTAGAGCGAGTTCTGGATCTTGTCGCCCCGAAGCACCTCTCCAAGATTTTCGGCAGCGTTCTCAATGTGACCAGGGCGGCAAAACGGCAGCTATGCGAAAGGGCTGAGAGAGCAGGCACGGGGCCCGGGCGGCAAGCTTACGGCATAGTACTCGTACGGGAGCTGAGTGTGCGATTAGGCCAAGCGCATTGATTGACGCGCATGCGACTCGCGGACCTGAGTTTTCACGCTGGTCAGAGTGTTGACCTTCACATCCACCGCATCGCCGTCCTGCAAAAGATGTGGGCAGCGCCGGCGTTCGGACAGATAGAACGAATCGTACCATGTATTCCCTGCCGAAATGGGGAGCGCGTGTAAGCCGGCGCGTGGGGCAGTGGGCACGGCGCGGACCTGGGCGCAACACCGGGGAGGTAAAAGGCATTCGAGGTCGCCAGCACCAGCAGCACCCCGAGGGCGATCTGCAGCCGCCGCGCCGCCATCCCAGTCGTCGGCTTGCTCGCCGATGCTCGGCCTTGCGGGGGTACACCTCGGATCGCAGACGAGGGGTAGAGAGCGCATCGCATCATCCAAAACCCGCCAAATGCCTCTCCCTGTGTTCGCAGAGCTCGGCAAGTCCGCGAAGGGTGCGTGCAACGGCGCCCTCTTCATGACGGGAGCGCCGGCTCCAGAATGACGCGCGTCACCCGCGATTGAGCCCTCTTCCGCGCCGCAGACATTCTGTCGAAGGACTACTCCTATGACAAGAAGCTGTCGCTGAAATCGACCACGAGCAGCGGTGTGGTGCGCGACGGACCAGGATCGCCTTTTCGCCGCTTCTTCGGATCGCCTCACCACCGCCGATCAGGTCTTCAACGCGGCCGGAAGCAGCCTTCCGAGCGGGCCCATTGGCGGAGAGCTCGCCATCAAGGGCAAGCAGGGGCCGGCGGGGATCTCCGCGAAGGTCGACACAGCGGGCAAAGTGTCGGCCGACCTCGAGGTTGCGGACGCGTTTACTAAGGGCCTCAAGCTCGTCTTCCGCGGCCTTTACCCCGAGCCCATGGTCGGGACCGCTGCCGCCGAGTACCGCCAGGACAAGTTCACGGCGACCGCGTTCATCGACTCCGGCCTGAAGGTCGGGAGCTCCGTCGTCGTCGGCGTAACCGACAGCATCTCCGCGGGTGGCAACGTTGAGTACGACACCAACAAGGGCGTCCCCACCAAGTACGATGCGGCGGTGTCGTACGGCAAGGCGGGCGACTTCGTCGTCACTGCTGCGGCGTGCGTTTTCAAACGCAACTCTCGCGCGGTAGCCTCTCAATGCGCGTACAGGCGCAACAAGCTCGGCGAGTATGCGGCCTCCTATGTGCATCACCTCAATGCCACTACCTCGGTCGCTGGCGAGTTCGTCCACAAAAAGTCGGACAGGAGCAACACCTTCACTCTCGGCGGTTTGTACAAGCTCGACAAGACCTCCTACGTCCGGGTTCGTCTTGCATTTGTTTTCTGACTTCGTGCAGCGCATTAACTTGTATGCGCAGGCCAAGATCGATACCGAGGGTGTCGCGTCTGTGGCGTACTCGCAGGAGCTCCGCCCCAAGGTCACATTCGTTGTTGCCGGCCAGGTCAACACCCGCACCCTCGACAAGGACTCGCACAAGCTCGGTGCGTCTCTAGCCTGCTTACCTCACAAAGCATGCTCTAGCCTGCAACTGATTGCACTCCTCTTTGCAACGTCCAGGCTTCGCGCTCGGTTTGCCCTTTTTTTCCCGTTCACTCCTCTGCGCTCTAATGTTTTATGTGCGCAGTTATCGATCAGTAAATGTGATCGAAACCTAAACGCCTGCCGGCATTTTTGTTTGAATTCTCCGGGGAAGTGGGATGTAATATGGACAGGTTGTTGCTGAATCAAAATCGGTGTACATGGTGTCTATAGATCCGCATTTCGTCCTATCTTCTCAATGCAGAGCACGATTCCCTCACGTTGATTGGGGGTTAAACGGCGCTGGTTGGACGTAAAAAGATGAAGAGTATGTATAAGAAACGCCCAAGCCAGCCGAACGGTTTTGAGTAAAGGCAAAGGACCCGGAGGCCCAATTTGCAAGGCACAACTGACAGAGAACCAGCCACAAGAGCAGTGACGGCACAAATGCCTAAACGGTCTAGATCTACCGTATACATGTATGCCCTGGCGGTCCGGCGCTCATACGTGCAGAACAGGCTAGCTAGCTATATATATATATATATATATATATATTATATATATATATATATATATATATATATATATATATATATATATATATATATATCGACAGGCCGCTGAGGGTGCCACGGTGTACTACGGTACATGTTAGAGAAGACTTGCATTGCGGTAATTGAGATATCGATCTATAGCTATAGCTATATAGCTATAGCGCTAGCTAGGGAAGCGCTAGCAGGTCAGTATATATACGTACGTACTAGTATCCATCGCGATCGATATCAGATCTCGGCTCCCCCCTATATAGCTATAGCGCTAGTATCAGGGACACAAGAGCGCATTCTGCTAGAAAGATAATTGCATAACTCGGTTGGGGAGTGTGTTGTGCAGTACACGCGTACCGTAGTACGGCGACTACACGCGACACATGTGCCGCGATGTGCGGCGTGTAGTCGCCGTGTACTGCGGCGGCGAGCGGGGCCAGATGGAGGCGCCAGATATAGCGGCGGCGCCTGGGGAGTGCGACGCGCTCGAGCGTTTCGCACACCGGGCGATGTGTGGCTGGAGCTGCATGGTGCCTCGTAACGCTGTCCCCCCCGGTTTTGGGCAGCCCCAAAACCGGCGCTGGCGCGGCGGCGGCAGCGCGGAGGACCCGAAGCGGTACACAGCGCAATCGTTGCGCTGTACCGCGCATGCATAACGCGACCAGAGCGCTAGCAGCGCGGACTGCATGACGGAATCGCTGTCCCCCCCCTCCGCAAGCGGGCGCGCGGGACCTTGGCGCGCGGGCGCGCAGCGGGGATCCGCTAGCAAAAAGGACCTATGCGCGCCGATTCCCTAGCACTCGTGTAGCTGTCTTGCCGATCCCGCGCCGCGAATCCCGCGCCCGCAGTGGTCGAAAATCGATGGTAACGGCGCTAGACGCCACCACTTGCGAACTGCTCTATGTAAGGGCCTCTTTAATTATGCCAGCTGGCGCGTAGCGCGCTCCCCCCCTCGCCCCGCCATGCCACAACACACACTCCCCAACCGAGTTATGCAATTAACTTTCTGGGTAGTATGCGCACCTAGGTCCCTAGCAGCTAGCTATATAGCTAGATCTCAAGTCTCAAGTACTAGTCAATTGCAATTGTGCCCTGGGCCTATATATATATATCTAGCTACGTATATACGGAAAGCAATAGACGAAATCCCAGTTCGGGCCTCTTTCTAATGCCGGCCTGGCCATGGCCCAGTGGGGTAAAGACTCCGGGGAGAAACCGTTGAACTTGAAAGGGGGGGGGGAGCAAGGAGGGGGTAGCTCGAGCTCGGGGGACGCCGTGACGGGTTGGGGGTAGAGTGGCACAGGTAGTGGAGGAATTCAAAGCAGATCATCGTATAGCTTGTACATGTACAGGCCCTGAGGGGTTGGCGGGAGAAGGCCAGTTTCATTTGGTTGGATGGGGTTTGACGGGAGTAAGACTTTGATTTTGAGTTTGATTGCGATTTTTTTGGATGTCGACAGGGTTGGACATAACTCAATCTCGATTGTAATTCGCATGCAAACGATATGCAGATCTTATATTCCCCCCTATGCACCTGACGTGCGCAGTGCCATGCTTCGAAGCACTCTTTACACATATAGGACATGTTGCAATGCAAGAGAGAAAGGTGAGACAGTTCTTCTTGGGCAGCCTTCCCATGATCAGTTCAATCAGCCACTTGCATCCATGTTGTCACCCTTGTCCTTGTCATTTTGTGGCTCGGCCGAGGTATTGTTCGATTCAACCATGGACTGTTCCGAGAACGTGGGTCATCCAAATGGGACGAGGGCAGCTCAAACCAAGCATACCATCGCAATAGCACGTGCCAGGAGAGCGTCATCATCATCAGCAATGTCCATGCCGGTTGATTGAACCGCTTCTGGTGCCGGCACTGCAGCCTGTGATGGGGCAATGAGACTTCGTGTCTTGAAGCAAACAGGAGTACGTACGTCTGTGGGCCTCCCTTCTGTCTCGGCCCGCTTCTTTGCCTCTGCCTCCTGACGTTGCCGTTCCTCTTCCATGCTGATACGCAAAGCCTACAGGCATGTAAGGGAAAGCCCCTTTGTTGCATGAGCACGACTATTCACAGAAAATACCATTGCCAATTCAGGATCAACAGAGGGATCAACTCCAAAGTCGAACCCACCAGCAGCGGTCGCAGCACCAGCTGCGTGCACAAAAAGATTCAACAACAGCCAGTACATCAAGCAGCCAAACAAATGGTACCCGACGCTGCGGCAGATGCTGCAAACGCCGACACATTACCCTCTCCATCGCCACAGATGAGCGGAGACGTGAGCAGGATGTCCGAGAGGATGTGGGGTCCAGGCGGGATGGTGATGAGGTGGCTGCCGAACACGGTTTAGATTTCTTGGCACAAAGATAATGCAGCAGGAGAACCTGTTGTCGTTGCTGATCACGGCGTTCAGGAATGCCTCCAGCTTTTCGGTGTTCTCCGCCTCCTCGCCGAAATTGACGATGTCTACGGCCACATTGTTCTTCTTCAGCTTCTTGCCGATTTGCACCAGAACCGACGTCTCTGCAGAAACAGGGCTGCCGACGAATGCAACAATGCGCTGGCGCTGATTCTTGTTCTGGCGATGCTTCAAGGCAAGCTGCGTCAACAAGCTCAGTTGCCCGGGTTGGGCTACAGAAAACAAGAACCACGGCGCACCTGTGCGACTTGGAGGGCATTTGCCAGGTCAGCACTTCCTCCAAGCTTGACGTGGTGCAAGCTTTGCAGGATCTTTCCAAGGTCGGAAGTTGGGGTCACAAGGAGTTCGGGCCTTCGCTCGTAGTCAGAGCCCGGCGGAGCGCCGATGCGTGGGCAAGGACGCACCTCTTGCCCGCGTACGTGAGAATGCCGACGGTGTTCTCTGGATTCTGCTGAGTCTTTGCGCCGCAGACGAGGTTGACAGCATCATGCTGGGCTTCGAAGCGCGTCGGAGGGTAGTCCCCATTGCGCATGAACTCGCTGCGAAGCACATTCATTGCACGACATTAGCGAGCGCTGGCAGCAGCCTGGTACCTGTTGTCGACAAGAATGCATGTCGCTTCCTGCGACCCTGTCAGCGCCACTGCAGCGCTTCGAAAAGCGCGCGCGCTCACCAGGACCATCTTGGACGGAGAGCGTGCTGCGCCGATGAAGCGAGCGCCCGATGGTCGGCTTGTCCGCACCCGTACCCCTGGCCGCCTCACCTGAGTTATTCCTCACCACCTCACCCCTAAGCCCTGGTCGCCTCACCGCATGCGCAGGCTGGCTCTATGCCCCAGCTGCAGAGCTCTCGAGCTCACAGGGGCTCCCGCCACCGCCTAGACGACGGGATCCGGATGTCACACATGTACTACCGGTACCACAGTACCCATAATATTGGCCTGGCCATATATATGCATGGGGCCTGTGATCATGACAGTGCTATAGCCAGTACTAGTGTCCGCGGGGAGCCTCGATCCTCGGTGCGCATTATAATTACTCCCCTCAGATTTAGCCTTGTAGAGGGCAACGCATGCGCAATTGCTTGCCAACTTGCAATCGCAATTGCTGGTGGACTGGCCATGCGCCTGTGGCAACGGCAGCCGCAGTTTATATCCCACACTTGAAGCCTGGACTTACGATTTAGTTCGTTTCCAATTGCTAAGCCCGACTAAATTCCGACCCAGGCCGACTGAGATTGGGCCCAGTCCAGCATCTCCCCACCGGACATCAAGAGTTCGACCCTGGCCCTAGGGTGGTGGCGAGGCGTGGTCTCACACCACCGGAACGGAATAACCCAGGCCCTGGCGCAGGGCAGCAACCACAGTGTTCTGTCTCCTCAAATTCAATCTCATTGGGCAACACCGGAGCAGTGTGTGGTGACAGGCTAGGCCTTGCATGCCGCCCCCGCCTTCTTCTGCCTTGACTTCTGTCGCAATAATTCGGTTGGCATCGAAAGCGAACCGAAAATAATGCCAAGTACCTGCAGCTGCATGCAGAGTTCCGCAATCGCTCTCTCCTGAGAGCGGATAGTGCTCTCGTACTGCTTGCACCTTCGCGGAAATCAAACAATCAAACTACTCGGAAACACATGCCAGGGGGCGCACTGTTCGTCGAGAGCAGTGATGATAGACTCTTTGCTAGGAAGTAGCTTTTGCCTGTACTCCGCAACCATCTTCCTGCAAAGACAGCGGATGAATAAGACGAAGGGCACACCAAAGGAAGAGTGGCACCTCAGTGGCTCCAGGTCTGATACCATACATTGCAGGGCCCTCACTTCTTGCTCTAATCTCATGCTTGTCTCTTTTTCACGCCCCAGTGCACTGTCAAATGCATCTCTCTGCCTCGCCAAAGCTGCATCACAAACTAGGTCGCCGTAGAAGCTCATTAGACACAGTCAGTTTATCACGATCTGCATCAAGCAACCAACCTTCCCGCTCAGCCTGGATGGCTCGGTCCATTGCTTCACGATCAGCATGCTTTGCTGCCGATATGATCAGTGACACCAACAAGAACGCGATAGGCTCGAAGAACCTGAAGTAAGCCTTGTCTGCTCTGCTGCTTCAATTTGTGCAAGCTGCTCGCGAAGAACTGAAAGCTCTGATGTCCGGTCATGTAGTTCAGCTCGAAGTGCCGAAACTTCTGCTTCGGAGCTCGCTAGCTTCTGGGAAAGCTCCTTCCACGCCGACGCGGACTGGTCCAACTCACGCTGCAGCTCTGGGAGGACTGTAGGTAAGATCGAAAAAACTTCCAGGGCAGCAAGGGCAGCGAACTCTCTGCGCGGTCATGTGCCATCTTGAGCTCCACTCCCTGACGTACTACGCTTTCCTCCAGACGCATGCGCGATGCCCCATTGGATCGCATGTGACCCTTTTTTAAGTTGTTTCAGACAAATAAAAAGACGCATTTCCTGAATGAGCTGCACCTTCATCTCTTCGAGCTCGGCGCGCAAACTATTGCAGGCGGTCACATACAGTTCAGCAATTTTACTGAATCAAAAGCTGACCTTGCCGCGTCCCGCTCTGCAACTTCAGCTCTCAAGCGCATGGCCTCGACGGTGTTCTCGAGTTCGCACCGCTCCCTCGCTTGCCGGGCAATGATCTGCGCGAACAAAGCCGGATCGGATCGATCGTGCTGCGCAAGGCTGCCGGGAGCAGCATGCCCGATGCGCCGGCATGCCGACCTGCTTTGCGCTGCTTTGGCTGCCTGCGTCCTGCGAGAGAACTCGGATGGCGCAACTCATCTCCCTAACTTGATTCTGCAAGACGCCGAGCTGCCGCCTAGCCGCCTGCAGCTCGCTCTGAGCGCGCTCGTTCTCAGCCGCCAGCTGCAAGACAACCGAGCTTCGCTCATCTCGCTCGTTTAGACCCGCCCCAGTAGCCATGTCTTGCTCGCTCGTGCGCCCCGCTGCACCTCGCCTGCTCGCGGGCAAACTTCAAACTCAGGGGGGATACTGGTATGCTCGTCCCCCCCCCCCCCCCCCCCCCCCCCACTTCCATTTCTCGCCCAGCGACGTCATCGTCCCTCGTTCAGAAGCATGGCCACCGTAAACGTGCGTCCGCCGGCAATCCGGGCGCCGTGTAGCTGTTCTCAGGCGGCGGTGACCGGCGAGTCGCAGATCGATGGCGTGACGATTAATGCCAAGGACTTCATAAAGACCTACGAGCCGGACCCCCGCTTCCCGAATCAGAACCAGACGAAGCACTGCTGGACTTCGTACAACGAATTCCACCTCTGCCGCGCCGCTCGCGGCGAAGGGACGCCGTTGTGCGAGCAGTTCCGCCGCACGTACACCAGCATGTGCCCGGAGGAGTGGGTGAGGCGCTTTTGTCATGTAATCGAACAAATGCCGGGGTTCTGAGCGATGCGGCCGCAGATTCAGAAGTGGGATGAGCAGCGCGCCAACGGGCTGTTCGCGGGCCCCGCCAACAAAGTCAAGTGATTTATCCTGTAGATTCTTTGCTTTCTGTACATCATCATTCCACATAACACTCTCTTTTTCTTGACTGCAACCTTGCATGACGGCCGGGCCTCTCGCTAAGCATTGATGGGTGCAGAACTCGAGAGGCAGAGGGCCGGCACTGAGCCAGGCATATAGCTTGATAGCTAGGAGGCTCTGCGCCCCGGCGTGCATTCCAAGACCTTGAAGCTTCGTCGCTGGCCATGGGCGCGCTCCCATCAGCTCCGCCTGGCTCGGCATATGCATCTGTACCGGCCTCCGGAGGGGCTCGTCGTAAATAAAGCTCACTAGAAGAAGGAGGGGTGACAGGTACGTGCATGACAGCAGCACACAGAGGCCATCTTTGTCTAGCCTGTCTCATCTCCTGTTGGCCTCTTGCAATTGAGATCGCGTCAAAGACGTCCAACCTTAAGCTTCGTCGTCCGAACCCTAATCGTAATCGCAATCAGAGACGCCCAACCTTAGCTTCGACACCCATGGCCAACCCTCGAGCTCTAGCGCTAGCTATATTTAGCTAGAATTTGCTTCAGGAGTTTATTGGGCTTGTGAGGGGTGGGTGTGGACAAGGGGGTATGTGCATCAGGAACAAGATGATGGAAAGAAAGCTTGAGTATCATTTCGAATCGACCGCGCTTTTGGGCCATATGCATTGCAATTGGCCAATCTGTGGTCCGAACGCTAGATCTAGATGCTGAGATTTTGATCTATATATCTGTATATATATATACGTAGCCTAGACGTCCACGTGCTTAGAATTCGAACTAGTACGTATGTATATATACGCGTACGTATACTTATTACCGGGCTGGCCATATGCATGGCCATGGGGCAGAACCCGATGCATCATATGTGTCCCCCGTTCAACGGTTGTTCGAATTCAGTCGAGCTCAGGGCCCTAACTAGAGGGCTCGGGCGGCCAGCTATGTATACGTATCGATATATTTCGAGAGTTCGCATTCCATGTCGGCTCGAGCGCTCGAGTCGACATGGAATTCGAAAATCACATTCTACGGCAGTCCGAAATAATACGATACCCACGTCGTCGCCTCGATTCCCTCGAACGACGTCGAGGTGGGCGTGCGTGTGCGCTTCGAGGTGGGAGTTCGCGTGCGCTCACTGCACAGGCAGGCGAGGACCATTACGCAAGCAGGCGCAGCTAGCGCTGGAGCATGTGTAGGGGTGTTTTCAGGGCTCTTGCGATCGGTACTGGCCCCCGCACATCGCCGGTGCTTGCTGGACCTGAGCCTCTGCCCAGCGGTCCTTGTGACGTGCGCAGCCGTCGCCTGCGCGACACCAGACAGTGCTGCGAGTGCTGGCGAAATTGATGCGGAGTCTGTCGTCTCAAGTAGCGAAGCTGCATTCGAGAAGGATGCAGATGCGCCGCCTCCCAAGAACCCTGCGCAGGCTGCTGCAACTGCAGCCAAGCCGGCAGCTGCCGAACTTTCGTCCTTGAAGGAGAACGTGCGTTTCTGCGCAAACGTATCACGTTATTTTTCGAGACACGATAAATATAATGTTCTTCTTAATTTTTTTCATAGGTTTTTCAAAGGGGCTTGGTCAGCGAGCAGGTGGCCGCGTCGGATATCCTAAAGAATCACAAATCGTACCACGAAAACGTTTCACGTCGTCAGCTTGTCGGTTTCGTGCTTGCATATGTGGCCCCGGTGCGTTTCTGCTGCAGGGCTCCTTGTCGCAAGTTTTAATACACTTGACGCGCAGTGGAGCTCAGTAGCGTACACGCGTGCACGGATCTTCCGCTCCAAGTTTACGCACATAGCACCTGTGTGGTTTCAGGTGCGCATGACTCTGATCGCTTGATGTGGGGACCCAACCCCCTGCTGTCTCTCTCAGCTCCGGCCCCGTGAGCCATTGTCAATGCTGAGCGTGGAGCTTATTGGAGGTGATATAGTGGACAAGAAACTATTAAAGAATCTGCGAGGCAAGTCTGGCGGTGGCCCTAAGGTACTTATCGCTGGGCTCTCATCGAAGAATGGATTTTCAACCATGTGACAGGTCGTACCAAGGTTAGCATTTACGGACTGTGATGAGAGCTTTGTCCTGCGGGTGCGAACGTGAACGTGAACCCAATTCGAGAAGCCGGGCCGTAAAAATTGAGCAGCTGTCAAGCGACTACCTGGCAGTGGAACGCCTTCTGGAGACCCTGACATCTGCTATCCGTCAGCACGGCCTGGATGGCTTCACCTTCGCTCGTCTGTCCGCTTTCTGAGCGCATTTTCTGGGCTTGCTCAACTGTGCATTCAACTATTGCCTCAGTGTACGGCAACATCAGCCACGTGCCCACTGCTGCACTGCGCACATCGCTGCAGCGGCTTGCGATTCGCCTGGCCGACGCACTCCACAAGGAGAAGGCTGAACTTGTACTCGAAGTGCCCACCGACTCCTCCGTAAGCTGGCGTTTTGCATCCCTCACTTGCATTGTCCTTGTGACTTGCTCAACTCTGCAACTGAAATCACAGCAGGTGTTCGGCCCCGCAGACTGGAAGATCCTCCGGGGCATCGCAGATGGTAAGACGCCATCTTGTGATTTCGTTTTCTCTGTGAGGACACAGCCCCTGCATGCCAGCGTTCGTCCTTACTGCTGTCAACGCCTCAAGCCCCGCAATTCCTGGCCCTACTGCGCCTCTTTCATGGGCCCGCACTGCTCTCTCTTCTCTCGTCGGTCTGCACAGCCCATACGCCCTCCAAGAATTGCCGCTCCATTTGAAAAGGGCCTTTGGCAGGGGAGCCTGGGGTGCACACACAGACCACACAACACCCACTCATGCTGCAGCTTGCCCTTCATGGCTTCGACTTTCCCATTCCACGCGGTAACTTTCGTTTTCCAGCTAACTGTGTTGTGTCCCCCAAAGAACACCAGCAGGAACGGCGGCATCTGCATGGGCAGTGAGTGGTGCACAATTCGTCAGGCTCCTGGAGAAGCACCGACCTAAAGCGCTTGCCTGGGGCCCTGATGCCGCGGAGCACTCCTTCACATACACGCGTTCCGGCTACCAGAGTCGCCGTGGTGCCAGCTTAGCCCTCCTCACCTGCCAAACTCAGCCCATGACATCCAGGCAGTTTACTACCCGAGTCTGGCAGCATTGCAGGCACGGCTAAGGATGGCTGGAGAACTCGGATGTGGTGTAGCACTCTGGGAGCTAGGCTCGGCTCTTGATTACTTCTTTGACCTGCTCTAGCTAATCAACTTCTGCGGCCCCCTCTCATGCCTGCAGCTGGGCTGAGGCCTGAGGGCTGCAGTTGCAGCAGCAGGCGATGCAAGGAAACGCATTACTACTGGGCTAGTTACTCCCCTCGAGGCTCGAACTCGGGACCCTAGGTAAAGCTAGAGAGCTCCGAGGCTCGGGCGACCAGCTTGAAACTTGAAAACTTCAAACTTGCCCGTGCCACTGGGCCACTGGGCACCATGGCACAGTGAAGAAGAACTCGGAAGAACTTTTCGAAAGAGAGAGAGAATGCAGTAGACACATCCAAGCCAGCAAGACGTCGCCTGGGTATGACAAAGCCGCAGACTCTGAGAGGCCCCGAATTGGATGTGTGAGGAAGAAGAATTCGAAAAGTATATATAAGACACGCCCAAGCCGGTTGTACGGTTTTGACGAAAGGCGAAGGACCCGCGTGCAGGCCCAAGGCACAAACGATCATATGCACGCAGAATGATGCATATGCATACGTATACGTGAACGTAGCCTGGGGGACAAAGTTAGCTAGCTACAGCTAGCTGGCGCTAGCCGCTAGGGTGTAGCACATGTCTACTTTACGCTACTTCCGCTGAGCCTAACGAGGTTTGGAGTTCAAAAGCGTTTTATTTATTTGGAAAGATGGCTCAACCATGGAGGGCAGCAAGCAGGTGCACAACCGCAGTGGGCATGTCAGCAAGATTGTAGCCACCCTCGTGAACAACGAGGGTGGGAATCTTCAGGGCTTCCCGCACCGCCAGGCCAATTTGGCCATACTCTTCAGCACGCATTGTGAAGCTCCCGATGGGATCTCCCATGAGGGTGTCAAACCCCGCAGAGATGATGAGATAGGCAGGATTGAAGGTGGAGATGGCAGAGAGCACAGGTCGTAGAGCAGCCACGTACTCCGCCATACCAGTCCCTGGTGGGAGGGGCACATTGATGTTTGCCCCTGCCCCCTGTGCTCTGCATTAAGACTTTGTTGAGCAAGAAAGGAAGGTCGCAAAAGAGCGGGACATACACTGCCCATGCCTTTTTCCTCAACATATCCACTGCAGCACTGGGTGAGCTTTGAGGAAGTGGGGGAGGAGAGAGGGGGGTGGGGAGGGGAGGGGGGAGGGGGGGGGGAGAATTCGGGACGGGGCATCGAGGCACCTGTAGTATGGGTACTGGCCGGGGACAAATAATGAGCTCGGATAAGGAGCATACCATGTGCACAATGAAATCACAGCAGACTCACGTCAGTATCGGGGTCAGCGTGGAGCGATGTGTAAAGCACAGAGGAGTCGTCGTAGAAGATTTCCTGTGTGCCATTACCATGACTGCGCCCCAAGGCCCCAAGAATCACAAACTCAGCAGTGAGCCTGAGGCCTGCCGGACGAGGCCCGCACTGGAAGTCAATATCGAGGATGGCAATCCGGGCCATGGTTCCATTAGGCCCGCCCCTGCCTCTCAAAAGTGCAGCTGCCACTGCAGCATTATTGATGTAGCAGTAGCCGCCATAGAACGCCCGGCCAGCGTGGTGGCCTGGGGGGCGGCACAGCGCATAGACAAGCTGTGTCTCTCCCTCGAGCAGCATCTTGGCCCCGGTGAGTGCACAGTTTGCCGCCAGACGGGACGCCTCATATGTCCGCTCAAGCACTGGTGTCGACCTGCAGAGAAACGTTCAACCACGTCGTTCAGGTACACGCAGCGTGGTAATTGTGGGGCAGCGAACATGTCGTAGCAGTAGTAACCACAGCACATGGCGGTCGAGCTCGGCCGGCGGTACTTCGTGTGCTCGAATGCACGCGTATTCATCCTGACGATCGAAGCGTCTCGGAATGGTGGGAGGAGCTCGAGGGCAAGCTCGAGGCCGCGGCGTACGTGTCGGGGAATACTGCGTACGCTCCGTGAGGCTAGAGTTCCGGAAACCCTTCAAACTGAAAGAGCACCTCCGTGCGGGACATTGCGCTTGGCCTTGACTGCGCGTCGGTCTCGGCGCGAGGCGTCGCACGCGTACGCAGCGCGTTCGGACCGGCGGCGAACACGTTGCGCAGGTAGTCCAGGTAGTCGCGGTCGTGCACCGCCTCGATATGCGAGTCGTCAAACTCTCGCGGGCCGACTACCTCGACACGAAGCATGTTCGTCGATCGCAGCGCCTGCATCACCAGATCGGCACGCTCTGGCTTTTCGAACGACGGAACGAGCTCGCCGCTAAGGAATTCCACGGGGGCTGCATGCACGCCGTGATGCTCATTAAACACTACCGGGAGAACCATCGCCACCGCGCACGTAGCTAAAGGCGCATGCCGACGATGACCTACTTCTCCTCTCTACCCCTGGGCCGTGGACCGCCAGGGCCGGCGGGGCCGCGGCCCGGCCGCCAGGGCCGCAACGGCAGTGGGGCTCTTGCACGTGCGACGATATGTTTGAGCCGAAAAGTAACGCAGATTCATCCGATGACCCGATCCGATCCGATCATCGGATAGAATTTGATCGCGGCGCGGTCAATGAACTGCCATGTTAATATATCAAGCCGCAGCGTCGACGTCGTCGCAGTTGGAGAAATTGACCTTGCGCGAGGTTGCGCCCGTCAAAAAAAGTGCTATTTAGCACGTACCCGTCGCGTGGAAAGGGCACCCCCTAGCTGAGTGCGTCAACCCGTGAGCCTCCCGCGCCGACCACGCTGCCGGCAAGGCGCGTGCCCGTCCCTCCGCGCGCTGATGCCGGCCGCGCGCACAGCACCTCGCACCCGTTCGCATGGCGCGCAAGAAGATCCGGGGTGCGGCGCTCGCACGCTCGGCGAGGCCCTAGCGCTGATGCACACTTTGTAAACAGAGTACTCGGCCAAACTGCTGCTGAAGACTCACCTGTCGCGCTTTTCCACCCTGTAAGTAGCGTATCCGATTTCTTTCCGATCGAGGCGAACCCTTTCCCGCGGCAGTACGTTGTTGAAGCTGCGATGCGTCGAAATCACCCAGGAGAGCGATCAGAAGAAGCTCGTTGTTGACAACCCGTGGCTCCTGACAGAGAAGTTGGTCGTCAAGCCAGACATGCTGTTCGGGCAGGTGTGCCTTCGAGCCTGTCTGCGTGCACCATGCGATCTTACTGTTCCCCGCACCAGCGCGGGAAGAACAACCTTGTACTCTTGAACGCGGACTGGCCGGCGGCACAGGCCTTCCTCGCCGACCGCCTCGGCAAAGAGATCGACCACAACGGCGTGCGCGGGGTGCTCACAAACTTTATTGTAGAGCCCTTCGTCCCCCATGAGGGTGCGCACCCGGGTCCTTTCGCTTTTCTGGCCGCGCTCATGCCCCAAGCTCCCGCAGGCGAGTATTACTTTTCCATCATGTCCACTCGCACGGACAATACCATCCGTTTCTCCCCGGCTGGCGGTATTGAAGTCGAGGAGCACTGGGACAAAATGCGTACTCTCAACATCGCTGTCGGTGAAAGCATTGATGATGCCGCAACGATGGCAAAGCTTGCGGTACAGATCTTTTCTTTTTGTGCGCATCGGGCCGATCGGTCCGTTAATTGGACAGCAGGCTCTCGTGGACTGTCCCGAAATCAGCGACACTCGTCAAAAGAAGATCCTGTCATTCATTCAGGCGGTGTACAAGGTTTTCGAAGATCTCGACTTTACGCTTCTTGAAATGAATCCTTTCACGTTCGACAAAGAAGAGATTCCGACGCCGCTGGATATGCGTGCCGAGCTTGGTCCGTGTCTCGTGCGCAAGCTGTGTTTTAGCTGTTTTTCTAATCTATTTTTTTCGTCATAGACTCGACTGCCCTCTTTAAAAACGTCAAGAAGTGGATGGATGTCCAATTCCCGCAGCCTTGGGGCCGCAAGTTCCTACCTGAGGTGCTCTTTTATTTACGCCTCATGTTCAGCACGTATTTATTTGTTTTCACACCCAGGAAAAGCGTATTCAGCTCATGGACGAGAAGAGTGGCGCTTCTCTGAAGCTAACAGTTCTCAACCCCAATGCAAGGATATGGACGATGGTGCAATCGCCTTTGTTCATCTGCTGATCCTTGTTCTAATGCAACTGACAGGTCGCCGGAGGCGGCGCAAGTGTTATCTACACAGACACTGTCGTCGATCTCAACTTTGGGCATGAGCTCGGGAACTATGCCGAGTATTCGGGCAACCCCAATGAGAAGGAGACGTATGTGTTCGCCAAGACACTTCTTGAGCTCGCCACAAGGAATCCGGACGGGCGGAAGCGAGCTCTCCTTGTTGGTTCGCTTGCTGCATTTCATCTTCGGCTCATCATATCAATAACCTTTCCGTGGTACAGGCGGTGGTGTCGCCAACTTTACTGGTGCAATCACTCGTTAGAGCTCTGCTTGGTCTCGTTGTGCATACTAAGCACGACGCACAGACGTTGCGGCAACGTTCACTGGCATTATCTCGGTCTGTTTTTTTTTCAATATTCTTTCTGAGCACACAAGCTTACAAGCTTGGTTCTCAGGCAATGAAGGAATATGCAACCCAGCTGCGGGAGGCGAACATTCGAATCTACGTCCGCCGTGGAGGCCCGAATTACCAGGCTGGTCTTCGCATGATGAAGGAACTGGAGGGTGAACTCGGTGTCACTATTGAGGTGCGACATGATGCACTTCGATTACGAAGATTTTGTGCCTAACTTTGAGATTCTAGGTGTACGGGCCAGACACTAACATGACTCGCATTGTCAAGCTTGCTTGCGATTACATCTCCAAGTAGATGAGGTAGCAGATGTTATGTATTCTTTGTTTTACCAGAGCTTCGTTTTCAGCAATTGTTCCCCTTGCTGGCCTCCCGCGGGTTTGAAGGTTGGGCGAGATTTGAAATGGTAATGTTTATGCGGTAAGTGCACACAGCCCGGCCGGTGGTGCCACTCACAGAGCTTGTGCCCCCCGAGGGGCAGTGCAGCCTTGGGTCGCAGGGAGGTTATATTAATTAAACATGCGCGTTCTAGAAATGTTAAGCCCCAGATGCTGCCCGGTGCCAGCTCCACGGTCAAAGACTCGGAGACTCAGCCGCAGGCGCGTGCCCGGCCTGGCGGCCTGCAGCGCCGGCCTGCAGCTCAGTGCCGACGCGCTGGGGCCAGGACTAGGTCATGATCACTGCACGTGTGCATGCACCGACCGGAGACCTGCCGCAGCGGCGGTGCATAGAACTGAGCGCGGGTCTAGCTGCAAAACGAGAAATCAAAAAGCGAAACTACGAGGTTGGGCGTGGGACTGCAGTCCCGGACTCCCGGCCGCGGGTCCTAATGCTTGCTGCAGCTGCATGCCGCAGTGCAGCGCTAGCTGGCAGTCCTCAGTTGCAATTGCAAGTCGGTTCAGGCCAGGTCACCACGGAGTTCCCGGCCCGGCGGCAGGCGGTACTGGATCCGATGATCATCGGATGTCCGGTCTGCGGCCGACGGTCCGACGGTCGAGTGGGCGCGCGCCCGGCCCGGCGGTCCACGGCGCCGGCGCGCGCGGCCTGCCGCACTGCGGCAGCGCAGCGCTAGCTCATGATCAGTGCCGACCGTCGACGGACGTCGACGCGCGCGCGCGGCGCCAGGTGCGCCGCCCGGAGACCTGCGCGTAGAACCGAGCTCGCCTAGCTGCAAACCGAAAATTCAAAAAGCGAAACTACGTAATGCACCGTTGTCGCGCGAAGCGTCGAGCTCGAGAGAAAAGCGTCGACGAACGATCAATTTCGAAGCCGGGTACAGCGTGCGAGGCCATCGTCGTCAGCACTTGGCCGCGAACTTTAAGTGCAATGAGACCTCCAGGCCCTCCACCGTACGGCGCGCCGCCGCCAATGCCCGGGCAGCCCGGCCAGCTGCCATATGGTTCAATGCCTCCGGGTCCGCCGGGCCCGCCGCCCCCAGTACCGCCTGCGAGTTCGATGCCGGGCCCGCCGCCTCCGGGCCCGCCGCTCGCAGGCCCGCCACCTCCGGCTTCGATGTCTGGCGCGCCGCCGCAGCCATATGGAATGCCGCCGATGCAGCCGCAACAGAGCAGCTTCAGTACGCATCCGATGCCTCCTTTCTCAGCCCCTGGACCGTCCAACCCTCAACCTCCCCAACCTCTGCCCGGCTCTCATGCGGCTGCTGCGCCGCATCCGATGTATCCCGCCCCCGGTCCTCCTCCGGCCTCCGCTCCGCCCCCTATGTTTCCTCCTGAAGCGCATGGCGCCCCGCCTTCACAACCGCCACCGAGCACCATGCCCAGTTATCCCGCCGACACCGGCGCTTCTCCGCCGCCTGCCCCAATGCTCCCCGAACGAACAGCACCGAAGACGGCGGCTCCCAAGCGGTACTACCCAGAAGCGCAGGCCGGCATGCTGCCGCAGCCCGGCGCCAGCGCGCCAGCGCCGGTGCCCATGTACCAGCCGCCTCCCGGTACAGCCCAGCCAGGTCCAGCAGCCGCACCCGCGCCCGTGCCGATGTATCAAGCAGGCGCTGGCAGCCAGCCTGCGTACGCCGGCCAAATGCCGAGCGACTACGCACCGCCGTCGGCGCAAATGAGCATGATGTCCATGTCATCCCCGACGGGAGGCCCGGCTTACAACCAAGGTCCCGGTGGATACGCCCCGCAGCAGCCTGTCCCTCTTGCACCTTTATCGTCAATTTCCTCGGGCTCAAGCTACGCCACCTGGGGGGCGGCTCAGCAGCCTGGCGGGCCTGGGAACAATAAAATAGATCCAAGCCAGATTCCGCGCCCGATCAGCGCTGAGGAGAGTACATCTGATGTCGTTCGATACCACACCAGGAGCCAAACATTGCCTCCGCCAGCGTCCTCGAAATTTATTGTAGTCGATGAGGTGCTCAAGTAAAGGACATCCACTCCCGTCGCCTCACTCATGCTTTCGGCAGGGCAACGCAAGCCCGCGGTTCTTGAGATTGACGATAAACCAAATACCTCATAGCTCCGAGCTTTTGAACACTTCCTCGCTACCCCTAGCTGTTGTGATGCAACCTCTTGCAAGGCAAGCTCCTGAGGAGGTGCACTTCTTCTTGCGAATAGATTTCGTCCCATCTTTTGAATGCAATGCACGGATCGCTCACTGTGAACGTAGGAGCCTGTTCCTGTGGTGGATTGTGGTCCAACTGGTCCTGTGCGATGCAGGAGATGTCGTGCGTACATCAACCCCATGATGACATTTGTGGAACAAGGCCGGAGGTTTGTCTGCAATCTCTGTGGAATGGCGAATGATGGTCAGCACATGTGTGCTCCTTAATTCTCGAACTGAGTTCCACCGCAGTTCCGCGCGAGTACTACTGCAATCTGGATGCATCTGGGAAACGCCGTGACTTGTATGAGCGCCCGGAGCTTACCCACGGAGCTGTAGAATTTGTGGCCACGCCGGTAAATTTTATTTCCAGGATGAACTCTCCCGCCACATTTCCTATTCCAATTTAACATCAATCACATTCCTTCCCAGGAATACGTTATGCCTGGTCGCCCGCTTCAGCCACCATCCTGGGTGTTTGCTATCGACGTCTCGTATGCGGCTATGTCCAGCGGAGTCACTGCTTTAACCATCGCAAGTTTGCGTGATGTCCTGACCAGGATATCCGCTCCTGAGAGGACTCGTGTTTGCATTGTGACGTATGACAAAGCTGTTCACTACTACAATCTCAAGGTTCAGGCCTCCTTTTTCGATTTCCTGTTTATCCTTAATCCTGGTGTACAGCATCAGGCAGGCCCTCAGATGCTTGTTGTTGCTGACATTGATGACATGTTCGTTCCACTTCCGGATGATTTGCTCGTTCCTCTCGAGCCCAATCGCGATTCTCTGAACAATCTCCTGGACAAAATTCCTGCCCTCTTCTCTGGCACGCAAGTCGGTACGACATCGGCCTCCGCAGCAATTCATGGCGGCTTCTGTGCCCTGGTGCTTATATCCAGTTCAATTGTCTCTTTTTCTGCTTCGCTCAACGAGCATTTTTCAGCGAGCCATTGGGGGCCGTGTTGTGGTGTTCCAGAGCATGCTTTCCACAGTCGGACCTGGCAAGCTCAAGCCCCGGGATGATACACGACTGTATGGAACAGAAAAGGAACGGTCGCTACTTGCACCACAAGACCCTTGGTACAAGGATCTTGCCCGGGATTGTGCGCTAAACCAGGTACGAAGAATGCAGAAGAAGCCGAATCAGTGAGTTTACTGTCTTCCCAGGTCAGTGTACACATATTCCTCTTCTCGAACAATTACATCGACACTGCAACAATGAGTACGTTTGTTATGTGTTGAAGTCCTGGCAAGCTTACTGAGGTTGGGAAAATGCAGGCGCCCTGACTGGTCCAACTGGAGGCGATCTCTACTACTACCCTGCATTCAATGCAGCCAAAGATGCGGAGAAGTTCCAGGATGAACTCTCCCGCCTTGTGACTCGGCCAAGTGGCTTCGAAGCAGTCATGCGATTGCGGTGCTCTGCAGGTGTGTGCTATCTGCATTTAGTGATTGCTGCAGAACTCGCTCTGATTTGTTCACATCTAGGACTCTGCGTGAAGGAGTACCTCGGCAACTTCTTTGGCCGCACTCCTGACGACATGGATCTTGCAAACATAGACAGCGACAAAGCTTTTGCAGCTGTATTGAAGCATGACGACAAGCTTCCTGAGAATTCTGAAGCATGCCTACAGTCGGCCCTGTTGTGCGCAGTTTTTGGTGTGCTTGCTTTCGGATTGTGCACTCATTTCAAGCCCAGATACACCACAGCAACTGGAGAGCGTCGAATTCGGGTGTGCACAGTCTCAGTCCCCGTCACTGCGATCCTTGGCAATCTGTTCCGCTATGCGGATCTGGACAGCATTATGAATCTGCAACTTCGACTTTGTACGTTGTGTTTTCCGATTGGAGACCTATGATGCCTCTGCTGACTTCCCGCCCGCCAAAGCTGCTCAGATGGCGCTCCAGCACCCTCTTGAGAAGGTCAGACAACGTGCTACAGACCAGTGCGTGGATATCCTCTACACATACCGCAAGTACTGCACGAACTCTGCATCCTCGGGTCAGCTCATCCTTCCAGAGGCTCTGAAACTGCTTCCTCTGTACACATTGTCAATCTTGAAGAATATGGCTTTCCGGTATGAACTGAATTATCTGGATCTCGTCATTGTTTTGCGTTCAGCTGATTTACGTTCTGTTTTCGCAGAGCTGGTACAGATGTTCGCATGGATGATCGTGCTTACCTCATCCATAATATCATGTCAATGAGTGCAGCATTCTCAACCCATTACATTTACCCACGGATGTTTGCTCTCCACAATCTGCCTTCAAACGTAAGACTGCTACGAGAATAAGTGCCTCGATCAGCGTACTGAAATTTTGTAGGTTGGGGCCCTTGCACAACATGGCGATGTCATTCTTCCTCCTACCATTTCGCTCTCTAGCGAAAAACTCGATGCTGATGGTGTCTTCCTTGTGGAGGATGGCCTGCTTGTGTTCCTCTGGATAGGGAAACAGGTCAATCCTGCCTGGCTGACTGACGTTTTCGGCATTCCATCCCATGTTTCAATCGAGGATGTGGATTGCTCACAGGTGTGCACATGCGTTGAGCACTTGAGCTTGCACATTGACTGATGCCTGCCTAGCTCCGGCTGGTTCAGTACGACAACGAGCTCAGCCAACGAATCAACAACATTGTTAGGGCTGTTCGCTTCAGCTTACCCCGTGGTGGCTCAGTGCACCCAGTAGTACGCATCCTCAAGCAGCGTGATGCCCTGGAATCTCGGTTTTTCTGCTACCTGTTGGAGGACCGACACCAGGCCACATTCTCCTACGTTGAGTACCTGTGCCATGTGCACAGGCAGATTCAGAATAAGTTCCAGTAGCAGCCTGCTCTATACGCTTTGGTGACTGTGCCCATTTATACACATTGTATTTAACAGCAATATATCGAAAAGACAGTTGCTCTTTCTACTGCGGTGTGCATGCCAGATCACATTAGCGTGCATGTGCACGTGGTGCTCATGATCACTGCATCTCTCACTGAGCATACTCTCTTTAGGGGGCCACGCGTACGCAGGGCCCGGCTGGCCAACTTGCTGGTGGCACTGCGGCACGCGGCGACCGCAGTGTACATGTACATCCCACACTTGTAGCAAATGCTCCGCGCTCAGTCTTCACTGTCAAATGCATAGCGCATTGTCAGATGTGCTGCTCGTTCTACAGCTAGCACCACGTGTCACAAACGATCAAATGCATGCAGACTGATGATGCTCATGACGTGCTCGATGTCGGGCACATCATCAAATTGGGTGCTAAATGTCGGGAACATCATCGAATTCTAACTCGCCGCCAAGTGGCCTTGCCTGCGATTACGATTAGGCCTTGGGTTGGAACTTGGACGTCTTTGATTTCGATTACGACTAGGGGTGGGGCGGAGCTAAGGTTGGACGTCTTTGATTGCGATTTCGATTAGGGGTGGGGCGGAGGTCAAGCATCCAAATGCATGCCTTTGGCCTTGCCCCTGGAGTCGACCCCTGTGGTGTTTTGCTGCTTGACGAAGGCGCCGCCTGAGGCACATGCATAGAAAGCATTGCAGAGGGAGAAGGAGGGCTGCCTCCATTCTCTTTTGCAGTGTCTTTTGCACCATATGTGAGAAAGATCTAGACAACTGCGTCCACATTCTCCTTTCCTGCAAAAAAATTAACGTCGGCAGCGAGAACACGCAAGAGCGGGATTAACCAGGACGGGGGCTGCCCGCTGGGCGTGCTTTGAAAACAAGGCGAAGGATGAGCTGCAGCATTCCTGTGATGGCGCCTGTAAAGTTCGGCGCCCCTAGTGGGTATAAGTCGTCGATAGAGACACAAGGCGGGTGGCCTTACAGATGAAGGGATCTCGAAGATACAGCCCGTACACTAAGTGCACAATTCCGTGGGGGCGAGCAAAGCTCGGCACCAGAAACTTCCGTTTAGAAATGATGTCAACGACAGCGGCCAGAAGAAGTATATGGAGTTGCGCTCCATGCAGACAGTGTAGAGTGTCGAGAGGGGCGATGCATAGAATGACACGAGCACAACAATTGCCCTGCAAGCCGCCTGTGAGGACGTCTTTGATTGCGATTACGATTAGGGGTTGGGCGGAAGCTAAGGTTGGACGTCTCTGATGATTGCGATTATGATTAGGGGTTGGGCGAAAGCTAAGGTTGGACGTCTCTGATTGCGATTAGCACACAATGAGCCGCAGATGGCGCGTGCAGAGCCCGTTTCCATTTCAGTGATGAATGCTGCAAGGACGTGAGGGTGGGTGCAAACAGAGCAGGTGTCATTGCAAACGTGCCAAAGCAGGCGCCCATGAAGAGCATTGCATGGCCTCCGATGAGGATCTGTAGCACAGCTGGATGCTTGGATCAAGGCAAGGAAAAAGGAGCAGCACACGATCTCTGAAGTTGTCCGCTGCCGATCGGATGCATAACGGTACACCGTGAATGTCCAAGCCACCCCAAGAAGGTACCCAAGCCAGTTACACGCAAACACGAAGTAGTCCTTCAAGAGAAATCCGTAGATGACCCACGACAAGCAGCTAATCCGTTTTCAGGGAAGTCAGATAGAAAAAGTCGTTTTCAGTTACTTGTTCACGATGAAAGGATACACCTGTCTTTCCTGATTCTGATTCTCTTTTTACGCTACGGGCGCGCCGGACCTCCTACCACAGCGCTTTAACTGTACCCGTGCTGTTTGGGTGAGAGCGTAACCCGCAGGGACTGGTGCCCTGATGGAGAAAAGGGGAATCGGAGCCGAGCCTAGCTAGCTGTAGCTACGAGCTGAGCAGGCGCTTCGCGTCCACGCCCGTGCCGTAGCGGATCAGGATGCCCCTGCGAGAGGTCTGTGCGATCAGTACGATTACGATTGCGATCGGGCGGCGCTGGGAGGGCGAGCCGGCCCTAGACGGAAAATTACGCCGTGGCTAGGCCGTGTTGGGACTAGGCGGGGGGGGGGGCAGCGATTGTGTATAGACGTGTATAGACACAACACGCACCGCGCGGCGCCGCCGTCGCGGTCCGCCCGGAAGCCGCACCCGGGGCGGCACTCGAAGACCCTCTTCGAGCCGAGCCCGTAGTTGATCTTGCCGCACACCCCGCACGTCTTCGAGGTCCAGGCCTCGCAGACGAACTGGAGCGTGCACGGCGGGTCCTCGTCCTTGGGGTGCCGCCGGACGGCGTGCTGCATGAGCGTCCGGAACCTGCGCGAGATAAGCATAAGACCGCGCGGCAGAGGGAGCCGAACACAAGACCAGCGTACTCGTAGTGGCGGCAGTCGAGGGCCTGACGCGCCACCCACGGGAGCATCGCCCGCCCCTTGCGGGCGACCTGCAGGGGAAAGTGAGCGGAACTCCCGGTGGGGGCGCGCCGACAGAGCCCGCTGACCATCTGGCTGGTGCGGAACTCCGGCATGATTACGAGTGCCCCGCGTTCCTGATTCTGATCATCTCCTTCGTTGGCTGCGTTCAGCGTAGACAGCGTCGGCGGCGGCGGCGAGGGTGGCGGGGGGGTGGTGAGTGGCGAGCTGAACGAGCTATCTCAAAGAGATCCGCACGTACGGAAAGAAAAATCAGCGTCCTGCGTGGATACTTTATTGACGGCATAACCATGAGGGATCCGGAGAACTCACGCGGTCAAGTTCCCTAGTGCGGGCGCGATGTAAGGCAGCACGACCGCGCACAAGAGGGACTCCGACTCTGGGCCGGAGCACGACATCCTGCTCAGCGATCGAATCCTGCAGAGTGCAAGCGCTAGTGCTCGGCGTGCGTGCCAGCATTAGCGCGCGCGCGCGGCGCTCATGATCACTGCATCGCTCACCGAGCTGCACGGCCCGAACGCAGGCGCTGAACGTTGTATCCCTCCCTTCGAACAAATTCACATGGTGCGCCGGTCTTCTGCAGCCTCCCCTCAGTCTTTGCCGTGACCATCTAGCGTTTCTAACGCGCTGTCTGGCCGCTTCTGGACTGGTCCGACCGGTTTTGACATGCACACGCAGGCGAACTGCGTACGCGGTAGCCTCATCGCGCTCAACGCGTTCTACGTAAGCCAGACCCGTTGAAAACCACTCGCCCAGACAAGCCCAGAATTCGAACTATGTCGCAGGTACTATGGGCGATTCCTATTATCGCCGTCGGCGGTGCGGCGTTGGCGGCGCTGCGCATGTATGATCCAGCTGGGGCCTTTCCGCAGGGCGCGCCGGTGCGACGGCCGCTCTGTACGGACGCGTGTCCTTGACGCGCGCTTGGCCGAAGGTCGGCTTCATCGTCGTGGGTATCTTTCTCCTCTTCGTGAGCGTCTTTGGGATCATTAGCGCAAAGAAGGAGGTCCGCTGTGCGAAAGCAAAAGCGTTCCCAGCATCGTCACATTCAAGCGCGCACAGGAGCGTCGGATGCTTCTCGCCTACTCGATTCTCAACTTCATTTTCTTCATCCTGCTTTTCTCTATGGCCCTGTGCGCTTCGCCACCCTGGGCCTGCGCTTTGGATGGCTCTGACGGTGCCGGAGGGCCATGTTCGTGGTCGCGAACAACGTGGAGAACTCGAGCATCATTAACGACTCCCTCAACCGGTTTGGCCCCCGTCCCGCCCCCGGCCGGCGCCGCGCGACGCGTGCGCAGCTGGGGCACGTCGGCGACGCCGGAGGAGGTCTGTTCCACGTACAAGAACCTAGCGTGCAGCGGCGTGGAGCAGTCGTGCGGCGTCAAGTACGTCGACAAGATCTGCCCCGACCTCTGCAAGGAAGTCGACAACTACACGGAGGCCTGCGGGTGCGCTCGCCGGCGCGGCGCCCCCTGCAGCGGGGTACCTGACGGGCGGGGCCTGCGCGGGGCAGGGCCAAGGTCTCGGGGGCGCTCTCGAAGTCGGTGCGGCCGGCGGCTGGCGTCGTCATGTTCGGCGCCATCGCCATCCTCCTCGGCTTCATCTTCGCCGTCCGCCGCTGCCAGGGGCCCCTCCGCCGCCCCGCCGCCTCACCGCCCCGCAGGTCTCCCTTTACCGCCGCAACACCTACGAGCGCGGCGGCAGCGACTACCTCTGAGCCCCGCCTCCTTTCCCCCGCGGCTCGGCGCCAATTGCCCTCGTCACTAGGCGCCCAGCGTCCCCTCCCTTCGCCCTGCAACCCGCCCCTGCGTCGTCAAAGTGTGCCTTTCCGAGAGTTGGCGAGCCAGCGCACCAAGTCGGCCGCCCGCAACAGTAGCACGGTGTTCTGCCCACCCACTTCCTCTCCCTCTTTATCCCTGTCATCTGTTGTTCTCTACTGTAGTTCTAGCTTCACTGCTTCCTCCAGCACTCAAAGCTTCGGTTCCTATTTTCCAAAGATGTAAGTGCCTCAGTGCCAATCCTAGGATTCATGGTAGGCGTTGTGGTGAGACAGTTTCTGTAAACTGTAATGTGGTGCTGAATGACA
Organism: Cyanophora paradoxa; assembly: GCA_004431415.1. Lineage (NCBI taxonomy): Eukaryota > Glaucocystophyceae > Cyanophorales > Cyanophoraceae > Cyanophora > Cyanophora paradoxa. The sequence continues at coordinate 51 of QPMI01000194.1, read as the reverse complement.
AATCCATTCGGCCGCCCGCGACATAGGCCGGGGGGGGGGGGGGGGGGGGGG